>BTSY01000003.1:3541419-3834820 GCA_036245785.1 Pristionchus fissidentatus | reverse complement strand
TAGCATGTGAAATTGACTTGCAGATTGCAATGTGAAAATAATTCATCCGCCACTTTCATACATTGATCTTAGCCAAAAAGCCGAGAAGTGCTGCAATTACACTGTGATCTTAGCCAAATGGCCGAGGAGATATTATTTCATGAATCTGGACGCAACTAGTCAAAATAGCAACAAAAGTTCATTTCTTCACTAAAAAAAAATACTTTACCCCGCCCCGTGCCCGGGCGATATGGTTATTTATAGTTGTGACGTGAGGCGCGCATCCGCCGGGTGCTGGAACGGCAATATCGACGAGATGGTACAGGCACGGCTCAGGGGCGGTGATATGGTGTCGTCGGGGGCATCAGTGGGGCATCAGGGAGTGACTGCTAGATGCAGGGAATTTTTCTGGAATTGTTGGATTACGGTAGGTCAGCGGGGAGTGGAGTACCGTTCCCAAATGGAGCACTGTAGGCTGGGGGGCCAGCGGGTACAGCGGGTATTGGGGCCCGAAGCGAGGGTGCTCGCGATGTCGACAACGTCCAAATAGTTCAAAACTAGCAGCAAATAAAAATATTGAAAGCATGGAAAAAGGCAAAAAATGCTTACAACACCCAGGATTCCCAAGCCGTCTCCGATCCAAGTACTAACTGGGCCCACCGCTGCTTGACTTGACAGATCGGACGGGATGTCGTATTCTCAGCGAGGTATGGTCGTAAGCGATTTACAACCTGATGCGATCGATTCACATGCGAACTAGCATGTGAAATTGACTTGCAGATTGCAATGTGAAAATAATTCATCCGCCACTTTCATACATTGATCTTAGCCAAAAAGCCGAGAAGTGCTGCAATTACACTGTGATCTTAGCCAAATGGCCGAGGAGATATTATTTCATGAATCTGGACGCAACTAGTCAAAATAGCAACAAAAGTTCATTTCTTCACTAAAAAAAAATACTTTACCCCGCCCCGTGCCCGGGCGATATGGTTATTTATAGTTGTGACGTGAGGCGCGCATCCGCCGGGTGCTGGAACGGCAATATCGACGAGATGGTACAGGCACGGCTCAGGGGCGGTGATATGGTGTCGTCGGGGGCATCAGTGGGGCATCAGGGAGTGACTGCTAGATGCAGGGAATTTTTCTGGAATTGTTGGATTACGGTAGGTCAGCGGGGAGTGGAGTACCGTTCCCAAATGGAGCACTGTAGGCTGGGGGGCCAGCGGGTACAGCGGGTATTGGGGCCCGAAGCGAGGGTGCTCGCGATGTCGACAACGTCCAAATAGTTCAAAACTAGCAGCAAATAAAAATATTGAAAGCATGGAAAAAGGCAAAAAATGCTTACAACACCCAGGATTCCCAAGCCGTCTCCGATCCAAGTACTAACTGGGCCCACCGCTGCTTGACTTGACAGATCGGACGGGATGTCGTATTCTCAGCGAGGTATGGTCGTAAGCGATTTACAACCTGATGCGATCGATTCACATGCGAACTAGCATGTGAAATTGACTTGCAGATTGCAATGTGAAAATAATTCATCCGCCACTTTCATACATTGATCTTAGCCAAAAAGCCGAGAAGTGCTGCAATTACACTGTGATCTTAGCCAAATGGCCGAGGAGATATTATTTCATGAATCTGGACGCAACTAGTCAAAATAGCAACAAAAGTTCATTTCTTCACTAAAAAAAAATACTTTACCCCGCCCCGTGCCCGGGCGATATGGTTATTTATAGTTGTGACGTGAGGCGCGCATCCGCCGGGTGCTGGAACGGCAATATCGACGAGATGGTACAGGCACGGCTCAGGGGCGGTGATATGGTGTCGTCGGGGGCATCAGTGGGGCATCAGGGAGTGACTGCTAGATGCAGGGAATTTTTCTGGAATTGTTGGATTACGGTAGGTCAGCGGGGAGTGGAGTACCGTTCCCAAATGGAGCACTGTAGGCTGGGGGGCCAGCGGGTACAGCGGGTATTGGGGCCCGAAGCGAGGGTGCTCGCGATGTCGACAACGTCCAAATAGTTCAAAACTAGCAGCAAATAAAAATATTGAAAGCATGGAAAAAGGCAAAAAATGCTTACAACACCCAGGATTCCCAAGCCGTCTCCGATCCAAGTACTAACTGGGCCCACCGCTGCTTGACTTGACAGATCGGACGGGATGTCGTATTCTCAGCGAGGTATGGTCGTAAGCGATTTACAACCTGATGCGATCGATTCACATGCGAACTAGCATGTGAAATTGACTTGCAGATTGCAATGTGAAAATAATTCATCCGCCACTTTCATACATTGATCTTAGCCAAAAAGCCGAGAAGTGCTGCAATTACACTGTGATCTTAGCCAAATGGCCGAGGAGATATTATTTCATGAATCTGGACGCAACTAGTCAAAATAGCAACAAAAGTTCATTTCTTCACTAAAAAAAAATACTTTACCCCGCCCCGTGCCCGGGCGATATGGTTATTTATAGTTGTGACGTGAGGCGCGCATCCGCCGGGTGCTGGAACGGCAATATCGACGAGATGGTACAGGCACGGCTCAGGGGCGGTGATATGGTGTCGTCGGGGGCATCAGTGGGGCATCAGGGAGTGACTGCTAGATGCAGGGAATTTTTCTGGAATTGTTGGATTACGGTAGGTCAGCGGGGAGTGGAGTACCGTTCCCAAATGGAGCACTGTAGGCTGGGGGGCCAGCGGGTACAGCGGGTATTGGGGCCCGAAGCGAGGGTGCTCGCGATGTCGACAACGTCCAAATAGTTCAAAACTAGCAGCAAATAAAAATATTGAAAGCATGGAAAAAGGCAAAAAATGCTTACAACACCCAGGATTCCCAAGCCGTCTCCGATCCAAGTACTAACTGGGCCCACCGCTGCTTGACTTGACAGATCGGACGGGATGTCGTATTCTCAGCGAGGTATGGTCGTAAGCGATTTACAACCTGATGCGATCGATTCACATGCGAACTAGCATGTGAAATTGACTTGCAGATTGCAATGTGAAAATAATTCATCCGCCACTTTCATACATTGATCTTAGCCAAAAAGCCGAGAAGTGCTGCAATTACACTGTGATCTTAGCCAAATGGCCGAGGAGATATTATTTCATGAATCTGGACGCAACTAGTCAAAATAGCAACAAAAGTTCATTTCTTCACTAAAAAAAAATACTTTACCCCGCCCCGTGCCCGGGCGATATGGTTATTTATAGTTGTGACGTGAGGCGCGCATCCGCCGGGTGCTGGAACGGCAATATCGACGAGATGGTACAGGCACGGCTCAGGGGCGGTGATATGGTGTCGTCGGGGGCATCAGTGGGGCATCAGGGAGTGACTGCTAGATGCAGGGAATTTTTCTGGAATTGTTGGATTACGGTAGGTCAGCGGGGAGTGGAGTACCGTTCCCAAATGGAGCACTGTAGGCTGGGGGGCCAGCGGGTACAGCGGGTATTGGGGCCCGAAGCGAGGGTGCTCGCGATGTCGACAACGTCCAAATAGTTCAAAACTAGCAGCAAATAAAAATATTGAAAGCATGGAAAAAGGCAAAAAATGCTTACAACACCCAGGATTCCCAAGCCGTCTCCGATCCAAGTACTAACTGGGCCCACCGCTGCTTGACTTGACAGATCGGACGGGATGTCGTATTCTCAGCGAGGTATGGTCGTAAGCGATTTACAACCTGATGCGATCGATTCACATGCGAACTAGCATGTGAAATTGACTTGCAGATTGCAATGTGAAAATAATTCATCCGCCACTTTCATACATTGATCTTAGCCAAAAAGCCGAGAAGTGCTGCAATTACACTGTGATCTTAGCCAAATGGCCGAGGAGATATTATTTCATGAATCTGGACGCAACTAGTCAAAATAGCAACAAAAGTTCATTTCTTCACTAAAAAAAAATACTTTACCCCGCCCCGTGCCCGGGCGATATGGTTATTTATAGTTGTGACGTGAGGCGCGCATCCGCCGGGTGCTGGAACGGCAATATCGACGAGATGGTACAGGCACGGCTCAGGGGCGGTGATATGGTGTCGTCGGGGGCATCAGTGGGGCATCAGGGAGTGACTGCTAGATGCAGGGAATTTTTCTGGAATTGTTGGATTACGGTAGGTCAGCGGGGAGTGGAGTACCGTTCCCAAATGGAGCACTGTAGGCTGGGGGGCCAGCGGGTACAGCGGGTATTGGGGCCCGAAGCGAGGGTGCTCGCGATGTCGACAACGTCCAAATAGTTCAAAACTAGCAGCAAATAAAAATATTGAAAGCATGGAAAAAGGCAAAAAATGCTTACAACACCCAGGATTCCCAAGCCGTCTCCGATCCAAGTACTAACTGGGCCCACCGCTGCTTGACTTGACAGATCGGACGGGATGTCGTATTCTCAGCGAGGTATGGTCGTAAGCGATTTACAACCTGATGCGATCGATTCACATGCGAACTAGCATGTGAAATTGACTTGCAGATTGCAATGTGAAAATAATTCATCCGCCACTTTCATACATTGATCTTAGCCAAAAAGCCGAGAAGTGCTGCAATTACACTGTGATCTTAGCCAAATGGCCGAGGAGATATTATTTCATGAATCTGGACGCAACTAGTCAAAATAGCAACAAAAGTTCATTTCTTCACTAAAAAAAAATACTTTACCCCGCCCCGTGCCCGGGCGATATGGTTATTTATAGTTGTGACGTGAGGCGCGCATCCGCCGGGTGCTGGAACGGCAATATCGACGAGATGGTACAGGCACGGCTCAGGGGCGGTGATATGGTGTCGTCGGGGGCATCAGTGGGGCATCAGGGAGTGACTGCTAGATGCAGGGAATTTTTCTGGAATTGTTGGATTACGGTAGGTCAGCGGGGAGTGGAGTACCGTTCCCAAATGGAGCACTGTAGGCTGGGGGGCCAGCGGGTACAGCGGGTATTGGGGCCCGAAGCGAGGGTGCTCGCGATGTCGACAACGTCCAAATAGTTCAAAACTAGCAGCAAATAAAAATATTGAAAGCATGGAAAAAGGCAAAAAATGCTTACAACACCCAGGATTCCCAAGCCGTCTCCGATCCAAGTACTAACTGGGCCCACCGCTGCTTGACTTGACAGATCGGACGGGATGTCGTATTCTCAGCGAGGTATGGTCGTAAGCGATTTACAACCTGATGCGATCGATTCACATGCGAACTAGCATGTGAAATTGACTTGCAGATTGCAATGTGAAAATAATTCATCCGCCACTTTCATACATTGATCTTAGCCAAAAAGCCGAGAAGTGCTGCAATTACACTGTGATCTTAGCCAAATGGCCGAGGAGATATTATTTCATGAATCTGGACGCAACTAGTCAAAATAGCAACAAAAGTTCATTTCTTCACTAAAAAAAAATACTTTACCCCGCCCCGTGCCCGGGCGATATGGTTATTTATAGTTGTGACGTGAGGCGCGCATCCGCCGGGTGCTGGAACGGCAATATCGACGAGATGGTACAGGCACGGCTCAGGGGCGGTGATATGGTGTCGTCGGGGGCATCAGTGGGGCATCAGGGAGTGACTGCTAGATGCAGGGAATTTTTCTGGAATTGTTGGATTACGGTAGGTCAGCGGGGAGTGGAGTACCGTTCCCAAATGGAGCACTGTAGGCTGGGGGGCCAGCGGGTACAGCGGGTATTGGGGCCCGAAGCGAGGGTGCTCGCGATGTCGACAACGTCCAAATAGTTCAAAACTAGCAGCAAATAAAAATATTGAAAGCATGGAAAAAGGCAAAAAATGCTTACAACACCCAGGATTCCCAAGCCGTCTCCGATCCAAGTACTAACTGGGCCCACCGCTGCTTGACTTGACAGATCGGACGGGATGTCGTATTCTCAGCGAGGTATGGTCGTAAGCGATTTACAACCTGATGCGATCGATTCACATGCGAACTAGCATGTGAAATTGACTTGCAGATTGCAATGTGAAAATAATTCATCCGCCACTTTCATACATTGATCTTAGCCAAAAAGCCGAGAAGTGCTGCAATTACACTGTGATCTTAGCCAAATGGCCGAGGAGATATTATTTCATGAATCTGGACGCAACTAGTCAAAATAGCAACAAAAGTTCATTTCTTCACTAAAAAAAAATACTTTACCCCGCCCCGTGCCCGGGCGATATGGTTATTTATAGTTGTGACGTGAGGCGCGCATCCGCCGGGTGCTGGAACGGCAATATCGACGAGATGGTACAGGCACGGCTCAGGGGCGGTGATATGGTGTCGTCGGGGGCATCAGTGGGGCATCAGGGAGTGACTGCTAGATGCAGGGAATTTTTCTGGAATTGTTGGATTACGGTAGGTCAGCGGGGAGTGGAGTACCGTTCCCAAATGGAGCACTGTAGGCTGGGGGGCCAGCGGGTACAGCGGGTATTGGGGCCCGAAGCGAGGGTGCTCGCGATGTCGACAACGTCCAAATAGTTCAAAACTAGCAGCAAATAAAAATATTGAAAGCATGGAAAAAGGCAAAAAATGCTTACAACACCCAGGATTCCCAAGCCGTCTCCGATCCAAGTACTAACTGGGCCCACCGCTGCTTGACTTGACAGATCGGACGGGATGTCGTATTCTCAGCGAGGTATGGTCGTAAGCGATTTACAACCTGATGCGATCGATTCACATGCGAACTAGCATGTGAAATTGACTTGCAGATTGCAATGTGAAAATAATTCATCCGCCACTTTCATACATTGATCTTAGCCAAAAAGCCGAGAAGTGCTGCAATTACACTGTGATCTTAGCCAAATGGCCGAGGAGATATTATTTCATGAATCTGGACGCAACTAGTCAAAATAGCAACAAAAGTTCATTTCTTCACTAAAAAAAAATACTTTACCCCGCCCCGTGCCCGGGCGATATGGTTATTTATAGTTGTGACGTGAGGCGCGCATCCGCCGGGTGCTGGAACGGCAATATCGACGAGATGGTACAGGCACGGCTCAGGGGCGGTGATATGGTGTCGTCGGGGGCATCAGTGGGGCATCAGGGAGTGACTGCTAGATGCAGGGAATTTTTCTGGAATTGTTGGATTACGGTAGGTCAGCGGGGAGTGGAGTACCGTTCCCAAATGGAGCACTGTAGGCTGGGGGGCCAGCGGGTACAGCGGGTATTGGGGCCCGAAGCGAGGGTGCTCGCGATGTCGACAACGTCCAAATAGTTCAAAACTAGCAGCAAATAAAAATATTGAAAGCATGGAAAAAGGCAAAAAATGCTTACAACACCCAGGATTCCCAAGCCGTCTCCGATCCAAGTACTAACTGGGCCCACCGCTGCTTGACTTGACAGATCGGACGGGATGTCGTATTCTCAGCGAGGTATGGTCGTAAGCGATTTACAACCTGATGCGATCGATTCACATGCGAACTAGCATGTGAAATTGACTTGCAGATTGCAATGTGAAAATAATTCATCCGCCACTTTCATACATTGATCTTAGCCAAAAAGCCGAGAAGTGCTGCAATTACACTGTGATCTTAGCCAAATGGCCGAGGAGATATTATTTCATGAATCTGGACGCAACTAGTCAAAATAGCAACAAAAGTTCATTTCTTCACTAAAAAAAAATACTTTACCCCGCCCCGTGCCCGGGCGATATGGTTATTTATAGTTGTGACGTGAGGCGCGCATCCGCCGGGTGCTGGAACGGCAATATCGACGAGATGGTACAGGCACGGCTCAGGGGCGGTGATATGGTGTCGTCGGGGGCATCAGTGGGGCATCAGGGAGTGACTGCTAGATGCAGGGAATTTTTCTGGAATTGTTGGATTACGGTAGGTCAGCGGGGAGTGGAGTACCGTTCCCAAATGGAGCACTGTAGGCTGGGGGGCCAGCGGGTACAGCGGGTATTGGGGCCCGAAGCGAGGGTGCTCGCGATGTCGACAACGTCCAAATAGTTCAAAACTAGCAGCAAATAAAAATATTGAAAGCATGGAAAAAGGCAAAAAATGCTTACAACACCCAGGATTCCCAAGCCGTCTCCGATCCAAGTACTAACTGGGCCCACCGCTGCTTGACTTGACAGATCGGACGGGATGTCGTATTCTCAGCGAGGTATGGTCGTAAGCGATTTACAACCTGATGCGATCGATTCACATGCGAACTAGCATGTGAAATTGACTTGCAGATTGCAATGTGAAAATAATTCATCCGCCACTTTCATACATTGATCTTAGCCAAAAAGCCGAGAAGTGCTGCAATTACACTGTGATCTTAGCCAAATGGCCGAGGAGATATTATTTCATGAATCTGGACGCAACTAGTCAAAATAGCAACAAAAGTTCATTTCTTCACTAAAAAAAAATACTTTACCCCGCCCCGTGCCCGGGCGATATGGTTATTTATAGTTGTGACGTGAGGCGCGCATCCGCCGGGTGCTGGAACGGCAATATCGACGAGATGGTACAGGCACGGCTCAGGGGCGGTGATATGGTGTCGTCGGGGGCATCAGTGGGGCATCAGGGAGTGACTGCTAGATGCAGGGAATTTTTCTGGAATTGTTGGATTACGGTAGGTCAGCGGGGAGTGGAGTACCGTTCCCAAATGGAGCACTGTAGGCTGGGGGGCCAGCGGGTACAGCGGGTATTGGGGCCCGAAGCGAGGGTGCTCGCGATGTCGACAACGTCCAAATAGTTCAAAACTAGCAGCAAATAAAAATATTGAAAGCATGGAAAAAGGCAAAAAATGCTTACAACACCCAGGATTCCCAAGCCGTCTCCGATCCAAGTACTAACTGGGCCCACCGCTGCTTGACTTGACAGATCGGACGGGATGTCGTATTCTCAGCGAGGTATGGTCGTAAGCGATTTACAACCTGATGCGATCGATTCACATGCGAACTAGCATGTGAAATTGACTTGCAGATTGCAATGTGAAAATAATTCATCCGCCACTTTCATACATTGATCTTAGCCAAAAAGCCGAGAAGTGCTGCAATTACACTGTGATCTTAGCCAAATGGCCGAGAAGATATTATTTCATGAATCTGGACGCAACTAGTCAAAATAGCAACAAAAGTTCATTTCTTCACTAAAAAAAAATACTTTACCCCGCCCCGTGCCCGGGCGATATGGTTATTTATAGTTGTGACGTGAGGCGCGCATCCGCCGGGTGCTGGAACGGCAATATCGACGAGGTGGTACAGGCACGGCTCAGGGGCGGTGATATGGTGTCGTCGGGGGCATCAGTGGGGCATCAGGGAGTGACTGCTAGATGCAGGGAATTTTTCTGGAATTGTTGGATTACGGTAGGTCAGCGGGGAGTGGAGTACCGTTCCCAAATGGAGCACTGTAGGCTGGGGGGCCAGCGGGTACAGCGGGTATTGGGGCCCGAAGCGAGGGTGCTCGCGATGTCGACAACGTCCAAATAGTTCAAAACTAGCAGCAAATAAAAATATTGAAAGCATGGAAAAAGGCAAAAAATGCTTACAACACCCAGGATTCCCAAGCCGTCTCCGATCCAAGTACTAACTGGGCCCACCGCTGCTTGACTTGACAGATCGGACGGGATGTCGTATTCTCAGCGAGGTATGGTCGTAAGCGATTTACAACCTGATGCGATCGATTCACATGCGAACTAGCATGTGAAATTGACTTGCAGATTGCAATGTGAAAATAATTCATCCGCCACTTTCATACATTGATCTTAGCCAAAAAGCCGAGAAGTGCTGCAATTACACTGTGATCTTAGCCAAATGGCCGAGGAGATATTATTTCATGAATCTGGACGCAACTAGTCAAAATAGCAACAAAAGTTCATTTCTTCACTAAAAAAAAATACTTTACCCCGCCCCGTGCCCGGGCGATATGGTTATTTATAGTTGTGACGTGAGGCGCGCATCCGCCGGGTGCTGGAACGGCAATATCGACGAGATGGTACAGGCACGGCTCAGGGGCGGTGATATGGTGTCGTCGGGGGCATCAGTGGGGCATCAGGGAGTGACTGCTAGATGCAGGGAATTTTTCTGGAATTGTTGGATTACGGTAGGTCAGCGGGGAGTGGAGTACCGTTCCCAAATGGAGCACTGTAGGCTGGGGGGCCAGCGGGTACAGCGGGTATTGGGGCCCGAAGCGAGGGTGCTCGCGATGTCGACAACGTCCAAATAGTTCAAAACTAGCAGCAAATAAAAATATTGAAAGCATGGAAAAAGGCAAAAAATGCTTACAACACCCAGGATTCCCAAGCCGTCTCCGATCCAAGTACTAACTGGGCCCACCGCTGCTTGACTTGACAGATCGGACGGGATGTCGTATTCTCAGCGAGGTATGGTCGTAAGCGATTTACAACCTGATGCGATCGATTCACATGCGAACTAGCATGTGAAATTGACTTGCAGATTGCAATGTGAAAATAATTCATCCGCCACTTTCATACATTGATCTTAGCCAAAAAGCCGAGAAGTGCTGCAATTACACTGTGATCTTAGCCAAATGGCCGAGGAGATATTATTTCATGAATCTGGACGCAACTAGTCAAAATAGCAACAAAAGTTCATTTCTTCACTAAAAAAAAATACTTTACCCCGCCCCGTGCCCGGGCGATATGGTTATTTATAGTTGTGACGTGAGGCGCGCATCCGCCGGGTGCTGGAACGGCAATATCGACGAGATGGTACAGGCACGGCTCAGGGGCGGTGATATGGTGTCGTCGGGGGCATCAGTGGGGCATCAGGGAGTGACTGCTAGATGCAGGGAATTTTTCTGGAATTGTTGGATTACGGTAGGTCAGCGGGGAGTGGAGTACCGTTCCCAAATGGAGCACTGTAGGCTGGGGGGCCAGCGGGTACAGCGGGTATTGGGGCCCGAAGCGAGGGTGCTCGCGATGTCGACAACGTCCAAATAGTTCAAAACTAGCAGCAAATAAAAATATTGAAAGCATGGAAAAAGGCAAAAAATGCTTACAACACCCAGGATTCCCAAGCCGTCTCCGATCCAAGTACTAACTGGGCCCACCGCTGCTTGACTTGACAGATCGGACGGGATGTCGTATTCTCAGCGAGGTATGGTCGTAAGCGATTTACAACCTGATGCGATCGATTCACATGCGAACTAGCATGTGAAATTGACTTGCAGATTGCAATGTGAAAATAATTCATCCGCCACTTTCATACATTGATCTTAGCCAAAAAGCCGAGAAGTGCTGCAATTACACTGTGATCTTAGCCAAATGGCCGAGGAGATATTATTTCATGAATCTGGACGCAACTAGTCAAAATAGCAACAAAAGTTCATTTCTTCACTAAAAAAAAATACTTTACCCCGCCCCGTGCCCGGGCGATATGGTTATTTATAGTTGTGACGTGAGGCGCGCATCCGCCGGGTGCTGGAACGGCAATATCGACGAGATGGTACAGGCACGGCTCAGGGGCGGTGATATGGTGTCGTCGGGGGCATCAGTGGGGCATCAGGGAGTGACTGCTAGATGCAGGGAATTTTTCTGGAATTGTTGGATTACGGTAGGTCAGCGGGGAGTGGAGTACCGTTCCCAAATGGAGCACTGTAGGCTGGGGGGCCAGCGGGTACAGCGGGTATTGGGGCCCGAAGCGAGGGTGCTCGCGATGTCGACAACGTCCAAATAGTTCAAAACTAGCAGCAAATAAAAATATTGAAAGCATGGAAAAAGGCAAAAAATGCTTACAACACCCAGGATTCCCAAGCCGTCTCCGATCCAAGTACTAACTGGGCCCACCGCTGCTTGACTTGACAGATCGGACGGGATGTCGTATTCTCAGCGAGGTATGGTCGTAAGCGATTTACAACCTGATGCGATCGATTCACATGCGAACTAGCATGTGAAATTGACTTGCAGATTGCAATGTGAAAATAATTCATCCGCCACTTTCATACATTGATCTTAGCCAAAAAGCCGAGAAGTGCTGCAATTACACTGTGATCTTAGCCAAATGGCCGAGGAGATATTATTTCATGAATCTGGACGCAACTAGTCAAAATAGCAACAAAAGTTCATTTCTTCACTAAAAAAAAATACTTTACCCCGCCCCGTGCCCGGGCGATATGGTTATTTATAGTTGTGACGTGAGGCGCGCATCCGCCGGGTGCTGGAACGGCAATATCGACGAGATGGTACAGGCACGGCTCAGGGGCGGTGATATGGTGTCGTCGGGGGCATCAGTGGGGCATCAGGGAGTGACTGCTAGATGCAGGGAATTTTTCTGGAATTGTTGGATTACGGTAGGTCAGCGGGGAGTGGAGTACCGTTCCCAAATGGAGCACTGTAGGCTGGGGGGCCAGCGGGTACAGCGGGTATTGGGGCCCGAAGCGAGGGTGCTCGCGATGTCGACAACGTCCAAATAGTTCAAAACTAGCAGCAAATAAAAATATTGAAAGCATGGAAAAAGGCAAAAAATGCTTACAACACCCAGGATTCCCAAGCCGTCTCCGATCCAAGTACTAACTGGGCCCACCGCTGCTTGACTTGACAGATCGGACGGGATGTCGTATTCTCAGCGAGGTATGGTCGTAAGCGATTTACAACCTGATGCGATCGATTCACATGCGAACTAGCATGTGAAATTGACTTGCAGATTGCAATGTGAAAATAATTCATCCGCCACTTTCATACATTGATCTTAGCCAAAAAGCCGAGAAGTGCTGCAATTACACTGTGATCTTAGCCAAATGGCCGAGGAGATATTATTTCATGAATCTGGACGCAACTAGTCAAAATAGCAACAAAAGTTCATTTCTTCACTAAAAAAAAATACTTTACCCCGCCCCGTGCCCGGGCGATATGGTTATTTATAGTTGTGACGTGAGGCGCGCATCCGCCGGGTGCTGGAACGGCAATATCGACGAGATGGTACAGGCACGGCTCAGGGGCGGTGATATGGTGTCGTCGGGGGCATCAGTGGGGCATCAGGGAGTGACTGCTAGATGCAGGGAATTTTTCTGGAATTGTTGGATTACGGTAGGTCAGCGGGGAGTGGAGTACCGTTCCCAAATGGAGCACTGTAGGCTGGGGGGCCAGCGGGTACAGCGGGTATTGGGGCCCGAAGCGAGGGTGCTCGCGATGTCGACAACGTCCAAATAGTTCAAAACTAGCAGCAAATAAAAATATTGAAAGCATGGAAAAAGGCAAAAAATGCTTACAACACCCAGGATTCCCAAGCCGTCTCCGATCCAAGTACTAACTGGGCCCACCGCTGCTTGACTTGACAGATCGGACGGGATGTCGTATTCTCAGCGAGGTATGGTCGTAAGCGATTTACAACCTGATGCGATCGATTCACATGCGAACTAGCATGTGAAATTGACTTGCAGATTGCAATGTGAAAATAATTCATCCGCCACTTTCATACATTGATCTTAGCCAAAAAGCCGAGAAGTGCTGCAATTACACTGTGATCTTAGCCAAATGGCCGAGAAGATATTATTTCATGAATCTGGACGCAACTAGTCAAAATAGCAACAAAAGTTCATTTCTTCACTAAAAAAAAATACTTTACCCCGCCCCGTGCCCGGGCGATATGGTTATTTATAGTTGTGACGTGAGGCGCGCATCCGCCGGGTGCTGGAACGGCAATATCGACGAGGTGGTACAGGCACGGCTCAGGGGCGGTGATATGGTGTCGTCGGGGGCATCAGTGGGGCATCAGGGAGTGACTGCTAGATGCAGGGAATTTTTCTGGAATTGTTGGATTACGGTAGGTCAGCGGGGAGTGGAGTACCGTTCCCAAATGGAGCACTGTAGGCTGGGGGGCCAGCGGGTACAGCGGGTATTGGGGCCCGAAGCGAGGGTGCTCGCGATGTCGACAACGTCCAAATAGTTCAAAACTAGCAGCAAATAAAAATATTGAAAGCATGGAAAAAGGCAAAAAATGCTTACAACACCCAGGATTCCCAAGCCGTCTCCGATCCAAGTACTAACTGGGCCCACCGCTGCTTGACTTGACAGATCGGACGGGATGTCGTATTCTCAGCGAGGTATGGTCGTAAGCGATTTACAACCTGATGCGATCGATTCACATGCGAACTAGCATGTGAAATTGACTTGCAGATTGCAATGTGAAAATAATTCATCCGCCACTTTCATACATTGATCTTAGCCAAAAAGCCGAGAAGTGCTGCAATTACACTGTGATCTTAGCCAAATGGCCGAGGAGATATTATTTCATGAATCTGGACGCAACTAGTCAAAATAGCAACAAAAGTTCATTTCTTCACTAAAAAAAAATACTTTACCCCGCCCCGTGCCCGGGCGATATGGTTATTTATAGTTGTGACGTGAGGCGCGCATCCGCCGGGTGCTGGAACGGCAATATCGACGAGATGGTACAGGCACGGCTCAGGGGCGGTGATATGGTGTCGTCGGGGGCATCAGTGGGGCATCAGGGAGTGACTGCTAGATGCAGGGAATTTTTCTGGAATTGTTGGATTACGGTAGGTCAGCGGGGAGTGGAGTACCGTTCCCAAATGGAGCACTGTAGGCTGGGGGGCCAGCGGGTACAGCGGGTATTGGGGCCCGAAGCGAGGGTGCTCGCGATGTCGACAACGTCCAAATAGTTCAAAACTAGCAGCAAATAAAAATATTGAAAGCATGGAAAAAGGCAAAAAATGCTTACAACACCCAGGATTCCCAAGCCGTCTCCGATCCAAGTACTAACTGGGCCCACCGCTGCTTGACTTGACAGATCGGACGGGATGTCGTATTCTCAGCGAGGTATGGTCGTAAGCGATTTACAACCTGATGCGATCGATTCACATGCGAACTAGCATGTGAAATTGACTTGCAGATTGCAATGTGAAAATAATTCATCCGCCACTTTCATACATTGATCTTAGCCAAAAAGCCGAGAAGTGCTGCAATTACACTGTGATCTTAGCCAAATGGCCGAGGAGATATTATTTCATGAATCTGGACGCAACTAGTCAAAATAGCAACAAAAGTTCATTTCTTCACTAAAAAAAAATACTTTACCCCGCCCCGTGCCCGGGCGATATGGCTATTTATAGTTGTGACGTGAGGCGCGCATCCGCCGGGTGCTGGAACGGCAATATCGACGAGATGGTACAGGCACGGCTCAGGGGCGGTGATATGGTGTCGTCGGGGGCATCAGTGGGGCATCAGGGAGTGACTGCTAGATGCAGGGAATTTTTCTGGAATTGTTGGATTACGGTAGGTCAGCGGGGAGTGGAGTACCGTTCCCAAATGGAGCACTGTAGGCTGGGGGGCCAGCGGGTACAGCGGGTATTGGGGCCCGAAGCGAGGGTGCTCGCGATGTCGACAACGTCCAAATAGTTCAAAACTAGCAGCAAATAAAAATATTGAAAGCATGGAAAAAGGCAAAAAATGCTTACAACACCCAGGATTCCCAAGCCGTCTCCGATCCAAGTACTAACTGGGCCCACCGCTGCTTGACTTGACAGATCGGACGGGATGTCGTATTCTCAGCGAGGTATGGTCGTAAGCGATTTACAACCTGATGCGATCGATTCACATGCGAACTAGCATGTGAAATTGACTTGCAGATTGCAATGTGAAAATAATTCATCCGCCACTTTCATACATTGATCTTAGCCAAAAAGCCGAGAAGTGCTGCAATTACACTGTGATCTTAGCCAAATGGCCGAGGAGATATTATTTCATGAATCTGGACGCAACTAGTCAAAATAGCAACAAAAGTTCATTTCTTCACTAAAAAAAAATACTTTACCCCGCCCCGTGCCCGGGCGATATGGTTATTTATAGTTGTGACGTGAGGCGCGCATCCGCCGGGTGCTGGAACGGCAATATCGACGAGATGGTACAGGCACGGCTCAGGGGCGGTGATATGGTGTCGTCGGGGGCATCAGTGGGGCATCAGGGAGTGACTGCTAGATGCAGGGAATTTTTCTGGAATTGTTGGATTACGGTAGGTCAGCGGGGAGTGGAGTACCGTTCCCAAATGGAGCACTGTAGGCTGGGGGGCCAGCGGGTACAGCGGGTATTGGGGCCCGAAGCGAGGGTGCTCGCGATGTCGACAACGTCCAAATAGTTCAAAACTAGCAGCAAATAAAAATATTGAAAGCATGGAAAAAGGCAAAAAATGCTTACAACACCCAGGATTCCCAAGCCGTCTCCGATCCAAGTACTAACTGGGCCCACCGCTGCTTGACTTGACAGATCGGACGGGATGTCGTATTCTCAGCGAGGTATGGTCGTAAGCGATTTACAACCTGATGCGATCGATTCACATGCGAACTAGCATGTGAAATTGACTTGCAGATTGCAATGTGAAAATAATTCATCCGCCACTTTCATACATTGATCTTAGCCAAAAAGCCGAGAAGTGCTGCAATTACACTGTGATCTTAGCCAAATGGCCGAGGAGATATTATTTCATGAATCTGGACGCAACTAGTCAAAATAGCAACAAAAGTTCATTTCTTCACTAAAAAAAAATACTTTACCCCGCCCCGTGCCCGGGCGATATGGCTATTTATAGTTGTGACGTGAGGCGCGCATCCGCCGGGTGCTGGAACGGCAATATCGACGAGATGGTACAGGCACGGCTCAGGGGCGGTGATATGGTGTCGTCGGGGGCATCAGTGGGGCATCAGGGAGTGACTGCTAGATGCAGGGAATTTTTCTGGAATTGTTGGATTACGGTAGGTCAGCGGGGAGTGGAGTACCGTTCCCAAATGGAGCACTGTAGGCTGGGGGGCCAGCGGGTACAGCGGGTATTGGGGCCCGAAGCGAGGGTGCTCGCGATGTCGACAACGTCCAAATAGTTCAAAACTAGCAGCAAATAAAAATATTGAAAGCATGGAAAAAGGCAAAAAATGCTTACAACACCCAGGATTCCCAAGCCGTCTCCGATCCAAGTACTAACTGGGCCCACCGCTGCTTGACTTGACAGATCGGACGGGATGTCGTATTCTCAGCGAGGTATGGTCGTAAGCGATTTACAACCTGATGCGATCGATTCACATGCGAACTAGCATGTGAAATTGACTTGCAGATTGCAATGTGAAAATAATTCATCCGCCACTTTCATACATTGATCTTAGCCAAAAAGCCGAGAAGTGCTGCAATTACACTGTGATCTTAGCCAAATGGCCGAGGAGATATTATTTCATGAATCTGGACGCAACTAGTCAAAATAGCAACAAAAGTTCATTTCTTCACTAAAAAAAAATACTTTACCCCGCCCCGTGCCCGGGCGATATGGCTATTTATAGTTGTGACGTGAGGCGCGCATCCGCCGGGTGCTGGAACGGCAATATCGACGAGATGGTACAGGCACGGCTCAGGGGCGGTGATATGGTGTCGTCGGGGGCATCAGTGGGGCATCAGGGAGTGACTGCTAGATGCAGGGAATTTTTCTGGAATTGTTGGATTACGGTAGGTCAGCGGGGAGTGGAGTACCGTTCCCAAATGGAGCACTGTAGGCTGGGGGGCCAGCGGGTACAGCGGGTATTGGGGCCCGAAGCGAGGGTGCTCGCGATGTCGACAACGTCCAAATAGTTCAAAACTAGCAGCAAATAAAAATATTGAAAGCATGGAAAAAGGCAAAAAATGCTTACAACACCCAGGATTCCCAAGCCGTCTCCGATCCAAGTACTAACTGGGCCCACCGCTGCTTGACTTGACAGATCGGACGGGATGTCGTATTCTCAGCGAGGTATGGTCGTAAGCGATTTACAACCTGATGCGATCGATTCACATGCGAACTAGCATGTGAAATTGACTTGCAGATTGCAATGTGAAAATAATTCATCCGCCACTTTCATACATTGATCTTAGCCAAAAAGCCGAGAAGTGCTGCAATTACACTGTGATCTTAGCCAAATGGCCGAGGAGATATTATTTCATGAATCTGGACGCAACTAGTCAAAATAGCAACAAAAGTTCATTTCTTCACTAAAAAAAAATACTTTACCCCGCCCCGTGCCCGGGCGATATGGTTATTTATAGTTGTGACGTGAGGCGCGCATCCGCCGGGTGCTGGAACGGCAATATCGACGAGATGGTACAGGCACGGCTCAGGGGCGGTGATATGGTGTCGTCGGGGGCATCAGTGGGGCATCAGGGAGTGACTGCTAGATGCAGGGAATTTTTCTGGAATTGTTGGATTACGGTAGGTCAGCGGGGAGTGGAGTACCGTTCCCAAATGGAGCACTGTAGGCTGGGGGGCCAGCGGGTACAGCGGGTATTGGGGCCCGAAGCGAGGGTGCTCGCGATGTCGACAACGTCCAAATAGTTCAAAACTAGCAGCAAATAAAAATATTGAAAGCATGGAAAAAGGCAAAAAATGCTTACAACACCCAGGATTCCCAAGCCGTCTCCGATCCAAGTACTAACTGGGCCCACCGCTGCTTGACTTGACAGATCGGACGGGATGTCGTATTCTCAGCGAGGTATGATCGTAAGCGATTTACAACCTGATGCGATCGATTCACATGCGAACTAGCATGTGAAATTGACTTGCAGATTGCAATGTGAAAATAATTCATCCGCCACTTTCATACATTGATCTTAGCCAAAAAGCCGAGAAGTGCTGCAATTACACTGTGATCTTAGCCAAATGGCCGAGGAGATATTATTTCATGAATCTGGACGCAACTAGTCAAAATAGCAACAAAAGTTCATTTCTTCACTAAAAAAAAATACTTTACCCCGCCCCGTGCCCGGGCGATATGGTTATTTATAGTTGTGACGTGAGGCGCGCATCCGCCGGGTGCTGGAACGGCAATATCGACGAGATGGTACAGGCACGGCTCAGGGGCGGTGATATGGTGTCGTCGGGGGCATCAGTGGGGCATCAGGGAGTGACTGCTAGATGCAGGGAATTTTTCTGGAATTGTTGGATTACGGTAGGTCAGCGGGGAGTGGAGTACCGTTCCCAAATGGAGCACTGTAGGCTGGGGGGCCAGCGGGTACAGCGGGTATTGGGGCCCGAAGCGAGGGTGCTCGCGATGTCGACAACGTCCAAATAGTTCAAAACTAGCAGCAAATAAAAATATTGAAAGCATGGAAAAAGGCAAAAAATGCTTACAACACCCAGGATTCCCAAGCCGTCTCCGATCCAAGTACTAACTGGGCCCACCGCTGCTTGACTTGACAGATCGGACGGGATGTCGTATTCTCAGCGAGGTATGATCGTAAGCGATTTACAACCTGATGCGATCGATTCACATGCGAACTAGCATGTGAAATTGACTTGCAGATTGCAATGTGAAAATAATTCATCCGCCACTTTCATACATTGATCTTAGCCAAAAAGCCGAGAAGTGCTGCAATTACACTGTGATCTTAGCCAAATGGCCGAGGAGATATTATTTCATGAATCTGGACGCAACTAGTCAAAATAGCAACAAAAGTTCATTTCTTCACTAAAAAAAAATACTTTACCCCGCCCCGTGCCCGGGCGATATGGTTATTTATAGTTGTGACGTGAGGCGCGCATCCGCCGGGTGCTGGAACGGCAATATCGACGAGATGGTACAGGCACGGCTCAGGGGCGGTGATATGGTGTCGTCGGGGGCATCAGTGGGGCATCAGGGAGTGACTGCTAGATGCAGGGAATTTTTCTGGAATTGTTGGATTACGGTAGGTCAGCGGGGAGTGGAGTACCGTTCCCAAATGGAGCACTGTAGGCTGGGGGGCCAGCGGGTACAGCGGGTATTGGGGCCCGAAGCGAGGGTGCTCGCGATGTCGACAACGTCCAAATAGTTCAAAACTAGCAGCAAATAAAAATATTGAAAGCATGGAAAAAGGCAAAAAATGCTTACAACACCCAGGATTCCCAAGCCGTCTCCGATCCAAGTACTAACTGGGCCCACCGCTGCTTGACTTGACAGATCGGACGGGATGTCGTATTCTCAGCGAGGTATGATCGTAAGCGATTTACAACCTGATGCGATCGATTCACATGCGAACTAGCATGTGAAATTGACTTGCAGATTGCAATGTGAAAATAATTCATCCGCCACTTTCATACATTGATCTTAGC
Organism: Pristionchus fissidentatus; assembly: GCA_036245785.1. Classification (NCBI taxonomy): domain Eukaryota; kingdom Metazoa; phylum Nematoda; class Chromadorea; order Rhabditida; family Neodiplogasteridae; genus Pristionchus; species Pristionchus fissidentatus. The sequence goes on along the minus strand of BTSY01000003.1, from coordinate 3,814,875 downwards.
CAAAAAGCCGAGAAGTGCTGCAATTACACTGTGATCTTAGCCAAATGGCCGAGGAGATATTATTTCATGAATCTGGACGCAACTAGTCAAAATAGCAACAAAAGTTCATTTCTTCACTAAAAAAAAATACTTTACCCCGCCCCGTGCCCGGGCGATATGGTTATTTATAGTTGTGACGTGAGGCGCGCATCCGCCGGGTGCTGGAACGGCAATATCGACGAGATGGTACAGGCACGGCTCAGGGGCGGTGATATGGTGTCGTCGGGGGCATCAGTGGGGCATCAGGGAGTGACTGCTAGATGCAGGGAATTTTTCTGGAATTGTTGGATTACGGTAGGTCAGCGGGGAGTGGAGTACCGTTCCCAAATGGAGCACTGTAGGCTGGGGGGCCAGCGGGTACAGCGGGTATTGGGGCCCGAAGCGAGGGTGCTCGCGATGTCGACAACGTCCAAATAGTTCAAAACTAGCAGCAAATAAAAATATTGAAAGCATGGAAAAAGGCAAAAAATGCTTACAACACCCAGGATTCCCAAGCCGTCTCCGATCCAAGTACTAACTGGGCCCACCGCTGCTTGACTTGACAGATCGGACGGGATGTCGTATTCTCAGCGAGGTATGATCGTAAGCGATTTACAACCTGATGCGATCGATTCACATGCGAACTAGCATGTGAAATTGACTTGCAGATTGCAATGTGAAAATAATTCATCCGCCACTTTCATACATTGATCTTAGCCAAAAAGCCGAGAAGTGCTGCAATTACACTGTGATCTTAGCCAAATGGCCGAGGAGATATTATTTCATGAATCTGGACGCAACTAGTCAAAATAGCAACAAAAGTTCATTTCTTCACTAAAAAAAAATACTTTACCCCGCCCCGTGCCCGGGCGATATGGTTATTTATAGTTGTGACGTGAGGCGCGCATCCGCCGGGTGCTGGAACGGCAATATCGACGAGATGGTACAGGCACGGCTCAGGGGCGGTGATATGGTGTCGTCGGGGGCATCAGTGGGGCATCAGGGAGTGACTGCTAGATGCAGGGAATTTTTCTGGAATTGTTGGATTACGGTAGGTCAGCGGGGAGTGGAGTACCGTTCCCAAATGGAGCACTGTAGGCTGGGGGGCCAGCGGGTACAGCGGGTATTGGGGCCCGAAGCGAGGGTGCTCGCGATGTCGACAACGTCCAAATAGTTCAAAACTAGCAGCAAATAAAAATATTGAAAGCATGGAAAAAGGCAAAAAATGCTTACAACACCCAGGATTCCCAAGCCGTCTCCGATCCAAGTACTAACTGGGCCCACCGCTGCTTGACTTGACAGATCGGACGGGATGTCGTATTCTCAGCGAGGTATGATCGTAAGCGATTTACAACCTGATGCGATCGATTCACATGCGAACTAGCATGTGAAATTGACTTGCAGATTGCAATGTGAAAATAATTCATCCGCCACTTTCATACATTGATCTTAGCCAAAAAGCCGAGAAGTGCTGCAATTACACTGTGATCTTAGCCAAATGGCCGAGGAGATATTATTTCATGAATCTGGACGCAACTAGTCAAAATAGCAACAAAAGTTCATTTCTTCACTAAAAAAAAATACTTTACCCCGCCCCGTGCCCGGGCGATATGGTTATTTATAGTTGTGACGTGAGGCGCGCATCCGCCGGGTGCTGGAACGGCAATATCGACGAGATGGTACAGGCACGGCTCAGGGGCGGTGATATGGTGTCGTCGGGGGCATCAGTGGGGCATCAGGGAGTGACTGCTAGATGCAGGGAATTTTTCTGGAATTGTTGGATTACGGTAGGTCAGCGGGGAGTGGAGTACCGTTCCCAAATGGAGCACTGTAGGCTGGGGGGCCAGCGGGTACAGCGGGTATTGGGGCCCGAAGCGAGGGTGCTCGCGATGTCGACAACGTCCAAATAGTTCAAAACTAGCAGCAAATAAAAATATTGAAAGCATGGAAAAAGGCAAAAAATGCTTACAACACCCAGGATTCCCAAGCCGTCTCCGATCCAAGTACTAACTGGGCCCACCGCTGCTTGACTTGACAGATCGGACGGGATGTCGTATTCTCAGCGAGGTATGATCGTAAGCGATTTACAACCTGATGCGATCGATTCACATGCGAACTAGCATGTGAAATTGACTTGCAGATTGCAATGTGAAAATAATTCATCCGCCACTTTCATACATTGATCTTAGCCAAAAAGCCGAGAAGTGCTGCAATTACACTGTGATCTTAGCCAAATGGCCGAGGAGATATTATTTCATGAATCTGGACGCAACTAGTCAAAATAGCAACAAAAGTTCATTTCTTCACTAAAAAAAAATACTTTACCCCGCCCCGTGCCCGGGCGATATGGTTATTTATAGTTGTGACGTGAGGCGCGCATCCGCCGGGTGCTGGAACGGCAATATCGACGAGATGGTACAGGCACGGCTCAGGGGCGGTGATATGGTGTCGTCGGGGGCATCAGTGGGGCATCAGGGAGTGACTGCTAGATGCAGGGAATTTTTCTGGAATTGTTGGATTACGGTAGGTCAGCGGGGAGTGGAGTACCGTTCCCAAATGGAGCACTGTAGGCTGGGGGGCCAGCGGGTACAGCGGGTATTGGGGCCCGAAGCGAGGGTGCTCGCGATGTCGACAACGTCCAAATAGTTCAAAACTAGCAGCAAATAAAAATATTGAAAGCATGGAAAAAGGCAAAAAATGCTTACAACACCCAGGATTCCCAAGCCGTCTCCGATCCAAGTACTAACTGGGCCCACCGCTGCTTGACTTGACAGATCGGACGGGATGTCGTATTCTCAGCGAGGTATGATCGTAAGCGATTTACAACCTGATGCGATCGATTCACATGCGAACTAGCATGTGAAATTGACTTGCAGATTGCAATGTGAAAATAATTCATCCGCCACTTTCATACATTGATCTTAGCCAAAAAGCCGAGAAGTGCTGCAATTACACTGTGATCTTAGCCAAATGGCCGAGGAGATATTATTTCATGAATCTGGACGCAACTAGTCAAAATAGCAACAAAAGTTCATTTCTTCACTAAAAAAAAATACTTTACCCCGCCCCGTGCCCGGGCGATATGGTTATTTATAGTTGTGACGTGAGGCGCGCATCCGCCGGGTGCTGGAACGGCAATATCGACGAGATGGTACAGGCACGGCTCAGGGGCGGTGATATGGTGTCGTCGGGGGCATCAGTGGGGCATCAGGGAGTGACTGCTAGATGCAGGGAATTTTTCTGGAATTGTTGGATTACGGTAGGTCAGCGGGGAGTGGAGTACCGTTCCCAAATGGAGCACTGTAGGCTGGGGGGCCAGCGGGTACAGCGGGTATTGGGGCCCGAAGCGAGGGTGCTCGCGATGTCGACAACGTCCAAATAGTTCAAAACTAGCAGCAAATAAAAATATTGAAAGCATGGAAAAAGGCAAAAAATGCTTACAACACCCAGGATTCCCAAGCCGTCTCCGATCCAAGTACTAACTGGGCCCACCGCTGCTTGACTTGACAGATCGGACGGGATGTCGTATTCTCAGCGAGGTATGATCGTAAGCGATTTACAACCTGATGCGATCGATTCACATGCGAACTAGCATGTGAAATTGACTTGCAGATTGCAATGTGAAAATAATTCATCCGCCACTTTCATACATTGATCTTAGCCAAAAAGCCGAGAAGTGCTGCAATTACACTGTGATCTTAGCCAAATGGCCGAGGAGATATTATTTCATGAATCTGGACGCAACTAGTCAAAATAGCAACAAAAGTTCATTTCTTCACTAAAAAAAAATACTTTACCCCGCCCCGTGCCCGGGCGATATGGTTATTTATAGTTGTGACGTGAGGCGCGCATCCGCCGGGTGCTGGAACGGCAATATCGACGAGATGGTACAGGCACGGCTCAGGGGCGGTGATATGGTGTCGTCGGGGGCATCAGTGGGGCATCAGGGAGTGACTGCTAGATGCAGGGAATTTTTCTGGAATTGTTGGATTACGGTAGGTCAGCGGGGAGTGGAGTACCGTTCCCAAATGGAGCACTGTAGGCTGGGGGGCCAGCGGGTACAGCGGGTATTGGGGCCCGAAGCGAGGGTGCTCGCGATGTCGACAACGTCCAAATAGTTCAAAACTAGCAGCAAATAAAAATATTGAAAGCATGGAAAAAGGCAAAAAATGCTTACAACACCCAGGATTCCCAAGCCGTCTCCGATCCAAGTACTAACTGGGCCCACCGCTGCTTGACTTGACAGATCGGACGGGATGTCGTATTCTCAGCGAGGTATGGTCGTAAGCGATTTACAACCTGATGCGATCGATTCACATGCGAACTAGCATGTGAAATTGACTTGCAGATTGCAATGTGAAAATAATTCATCCGCCACTTTCATACATTGATCTTAGCCAAAAAGCCGAGAAGTGCTGCAATTACACTGTGATCTTAGCCAAATGGCCGAGGAGATATTATTTCATGAATCTGGACGCAACTAGTCAAAATAGCAACAAAAGTTCATTTCTTCACTAAAAAAAAATACTTTACCCCGCCCCGTGCCCGGGCGATATGGTTATTTATAGTTGTGACGTGAGGCGCGCATCCGCCGGGTGCTGGAACGGCAATATCGACGAGATGGTACAGGCACGGCTCAGGGGCGGTGATATGGTGTCGTCGGGGGCATCAGTGGGGCATCAGGGAGTGACTGCTAGATGCAGGGAATTTTTCTGGAATTGTTGGATTACGGTAGGTCAGCGGGGAGTGGAGTACCGTTCCCAAATGGAGCACTGTAGGCTGGGGGGCCAGCGGGTACAGCGGGTATTGGGGCCCGAAGCGAGGGTGCTCGCGATGTCGACAACGTCCAAATAGTTCAAAACTAGCAGCAAATAAAAATATTGAAAGCATGGAAAAAGGCAAAAAATGCTTACAACACCCAGGATTCCCAAGCCGTCTCCGATCCAAGTACTAACTGGGCCCACCGCTGCTTGACTTGACAGATCGGACGAGATGTCGTATTCTCAGCGAGGTATGGTCGTAAGCGATTTACAACCTGATGCGATCGATTCACATGCGAACTAGCATGTGAAATTGACTTGCAGATTGCAATGTGAAAATAATTCATCCGCCACTTTCATACATTGATCTTAGCCAAAAAGCCGAGAAGTGCTGCAATTACACTGTGATCTTAGCCAAATGGCCGAGGAGATATTATTTCATGAATCTGGACGCAACTAGTCAAAATAGCAACAAAAGTTCATTTCTTCACTAAAAAAAAATACTTTACCCCGCCCCGTGCCCGGGCGATATGGTTATTTATAGTTGTGACGTGAGGCGCGCATCCGCCGGGTGCTGGAACGGCAATATCGACGAGATGGTACAGGCACGGCTCAGGGGCGGTGATATGGTGTCGTCGGGGGCATCAGTGGGGCATCAGGGAGTGACTGCTAGATGCAGGGAATTTTTCTGGAATTGTTGGATTACGGTAGGTCAGCGGGGAGTGGAGTACCGTTCCCAAATGGAGCACTGTAGGCTGGGGGGCCAGCGGGTACAGCGGGTATTGGGGCCCGAAGCGAGGGTGCTCGCGATGTCGACAACGTCCAAATAGTTCAAAACTAGCAGCAAATAAAAATATTGAAAGCATGGAAAAAGGCAAAAAATGCTTACAACACCCAGGATTCCCAAGCCGTCTCCGATCCAAGTACTAACTGGGCCCACCGCTGCTTGACTTGACAGATCGGACGGGATGTCGTATTCTCAGCGAGGTATGGTCGTAAGCGATTTACAACCTGATGCGATCGATTCACATGCGAACTAGCATGTGAAATTGACTTGCAGATTGCAATGTGAAAATAATTCATCCGCCACTTTCATACATTGATCTTAGCCAAAAAGCCGAGAAGTGCTGCAATTACACTGTGATCTTAGCCAAATGGCCGAGGAGATATTATTTCATGAATCTGGACGCAACTAGTCAAAATAGCAACAAAAGTTCATTTCTTCACTAAAAAAAAATACTTTACCCCGCCCCGTGCCCGGGCGATATGGTTATTTATAGTTGTGACGTGAGGCGCGCATCCGCCGGGTGCTGGAACGGCAATATCGACGAGATGGTACAGGCACGGCTCAGGGGCGGTGATATGGTGTCGTCGGGGGCATCAGTGGGGCATCAGGGAGTGACTGCTAGATGCAGGGAATTTTTCTGGAATTGTTGGATTACGGTAGGTCAGCGGGGAGTGGAGTACCGTTCCCAAATGGAGCACTGTAGGCTGGGGGGCCAGCGGGTACAGCGGGTATTGGGGCCCGAAGCGAGGGTGCTCGCGATGTCGACAACGTCCAAATAGTTCAAAACTAGCAGCAAATAAAAATATTGAAAGCATGGAAAAAGGCAAAAAATGCTTACAACACCCAGGATTCCCAAGCCGTCTCCGATCCAAGTACTAACTGGGCCCACCGCTGCTTGACTTGACAGATCGGACGGGATGTCGTATTCTCAGCGAGGTATGGTCGTAAGCGATTTACAACCTGATGCGATCGATTCACATGCGAACTAGCATGTGAAATTGACTTGCAGATTGCAATGTGAAAATAATTCATCCGCCACTTTCATACATTGATCTTAGCCAAAAAGCCGAGAAGTGCTGCAATTACACTGTGATCTTAGCCAAATGGCCGAGAAGATATTATTTCATGAATCTGGACGCAACTAGTCAAAATAGCAACAAAAGTTCATTTCTTCACTAAAAAAAAATACTTTACCCCGCCCCGTGCCCGGGCGATATGGTTATTTATAGTTATGACGTGAGGCGCGCATCCGCCGGGTGCTGGAACGGCAATATCGACGAGATGGTACAGGCACGGCTCAGGGGCGGTGATATGGTGTCGTCGGGGGCATCAGTGGGGCATCAGGGAGTGACTGCTAGATGCAGGGAATTTTTCTGGAATTGTTGGATTACGGTAGGTCAGCGGGGAGTGGAGTACCGTTCCCAAATGGAGCACTGTAGGCTGGGGGGCCAGCGGGTACAGCGGGTATTGGGGCCCGAAGCGAGGGTGCTCGCGATGTCGACAACGTCCAAATAGTTCAAAACTAGCAGCAAATAAAAATATTGAAAGCATGGAAAAAGGCAAAAAATGCTTACAACACCCAGGATTCCCAAGCCGTCTCCGATCCAAGTACTAACTGGGCCCACCGCTGCTTGACTTGACAGATCGGACGGGATGTCGTATTCTCAGCGAGGTATGGTCGTAAGCGATTTACAACCTGATGCGATCGATTCACATGCGAACTAGCATGTGAAATTGACTTGCAGATTGCAATGTGAAAATAATTCATCCGCCACTTTCATACATTGATCTTAGCCAAAAAGCCGAGAAGTGCTGCAATTACACTGTGATCTTAGCCAAATGGCCGAGGAGATATTATTTCATGAATCTGGACGCAACTAGTCAAAATAGCAACAAAAGTTCATTTCTTCACTAAAAAAAAATACTTTACCCCGCCCCGTGCCCGGGCGATATGGTTATTTATAGTTGTGACGTGAGGCGCGCATCCGCCGGGTGCTGGAACGGCAATATCGACGAGATGGTACAGGCACGGCTCAGGGGCGGTGATATGGTGTCGTCGGGGGCATCAGTGGGGCATCAGGGAGTGACTGCTAGATGCAGGGAATTTTTCTGGAATTGTTGGATTACGGTAGGTCAGCGGGGAGTGGAGTACCGTTCCCAAATGGAGCACTGTAGGCTGGGGGGCCAGCGGGTACAGCGGGTATTGGGGCCCGAAGCGAGGGTGCTCGCGATGTCGACAACGTCCAAATAGTTCAAAACTAGCAGCAAATAAAAATATTGAAAGCATGGAAAAAGGCAAAAAATGCTTACAACACCCAGGATTCCCAAGCCGTCTCCGATCCAAGTACTAACTGGGCCCACCGCTGCTTGACTTGACAGATCGGACGGGATGTCGTATTCTCAGCGAGGTATGGTCGTAAGCGATTTACAACCTGATGCGATCGATTCACATGCGAACTAGCATGTGAAATTGACTTGCAGATTGCAATGTGAAAATAATTCATCCGCCACTTTCATACATTGATCTTAGCCAAAAAGCCGAGAAGTGCTGCAATTACACTGTGATCTTAGCCAAATGGCCGAGGAGATATTATTTCATGAATCTGGACGCAACTAGTCAAAATAGCAACAAAAGTTCATTTCTTCACTAAAAAAAAATACTTTACCCCGCCCCGTGCCCGGGCGATATGGTTATTTATAGTTGTGACGTGAGGCGCGCATCCGCCGGGTGCTGGAACGGCAATATCGACGAGATGGTACAGGCACGGCTCAGGGGCGGTGATATGGTGTCGTCGGGGGCATCAGTGGGGCATCAGGGAGTGACTGCTAGATGCAGGGAATTTTTCTGGAATTGTTGGATTACGGTAGGTCAGCGGGGAGTGGAGTACCGTTCCCAAATGGAGCACTGTAGGCTGGGGGGCCAGCGGGTACAGCGGGTATTGGGGCCCGAAGCGAGGGTGCTCGCGATGTCGACAACGTCCAAATAGTTCAAAACTAGCAGCAAATAAAAATATTGAAAGCATGGAAAAAGGCAAAAAATGCTTACAACACCCAGGATTCCCAAGCCGTCTCCGATCCAAGTACTAACTGGGCCCACCGCTGCTTGACTTGACAGATCGGACGGGATGTCGTATTCTCAGCGAGGTATGGTCGTAAGCGATTTACAACCTGATGCGATCGATTCACATGCGAACTAGCATGTGAAATTGACTTGCAGATTGCAATGTGAAAATAATTCATCCGCCACTTTCATACATTGATCTTAGCCAAAAAGCCGAGAAGTGCTGCAATTACACTGTGATCTTAGCCAAATGGCCGAGGAGATATTATTTCATGAATCTGGACGCAACTAGTCAAAATAGCAACAAAAGTTCATTTCTTCACTAAAAAAAAATACTTTACCCCGCCCCGTGCCCGGGCGATATGGTTATTTATAGTTGTGACGTGAGGCGCGCATCCGCCGGGTGCTGGAACGGCAATATCGACGAGGTGGTACAGGCACGGCTCAGGGGCGGTGATATGGTGTCGTCGGGGGCATCAGTGGGGCATCAGGGAGTGACTGCTAGATGCAGGGAATTTTTCTGGAATTGTTGGATTACGGTAGGTCAGCGGGGAGTGGAGTACCGTTCCCAAATGGAGCACTGTAGGCTGGGGGGCCAGCGGGTACAGCGGGTATTGGGGCCCGAAGCGAGGGTGCTCGCGATGTCGACAACGTCCAAATAGTTCAAAACTAGCAGCAAATAAAAATATTGAAAGCATGGAAAAAGGCAAAAAATGCTTACAACACCCAGGATTCCCAAGCCGTCTCCGATCCAAGTACTAACTGGGCCCACCGCTGCTTGACTTGACAGATCGGACGGGATGTCGTATTCTCAGCGAGGTATGGTCGTAAGCGATTTACAACCTGATGCGATCGATTCACATGCGAACTAGCATGTGAAATTGACTTGCAGATTGCAATGTGAAAATAATTCATCCGCCACTTTCATACATTGATCTTAGCCAAAAAGCCGAGAAGTGCTGCAATTACACTGTGATCTTAGCCAAATGGCCGAGGAGATATTATTTCATGAATCTGGACGCAACTAGTCAAAATAGCAACAAAAGTTCATTTCTTCACTAAAAAAAAATACTTTACCCCGCCCCGTGCCCGGGCGATATGGTTATTTATAGTTGTGACGTGAGGCGCGCATCCGCCGGGTGCTGGAACGGCAATATCGACGAGATGGTACAGGCACGGCTCAGGGGCGGTGATATGGTGTCGTCGGGGGCATCAGTGGGGCATCAGGGAGTGACTGCTAGATGCAGGGAATTTTTCTGGAATTGTTGGATTACGGTAGGTCAGCGGGGAGTGGAGTACCGTTCCCAAATGGAGCACTGTAGGCTGGGGGGCCAGCGGGTACAGCGGGTATTGGGGCCCGAAGCGAGGGTGCTCGCGATGTCGACAACGTCCAAATAGTTCAAAACTAGCAGCAAATAAAAATATTGAAAGCATGGAAAAAGGCAAAAAATGCTTACAACACCCAGGATTCCCAAGCCGTCTCCGATCCAAGTACTAACTGGGCCCACCGCTGCTTGACTTGACAGATCGGACGGGATGTCGTATTCTCAGCGAGGTATGGTCGTAAGCGATTTACAACCTGATGCGATCGATTCACATGCGAACTAGCATGTGAAATTGACTTGCAGATTGCAATGTGAAAATAATTCATCCGCCACTTTCATACATTGATCTTAGCCAAAAAGCCGAGAAGTGCTGCAATTACACTGTGATCTTAGCCAAATGGCCGAGGAGATATTATTTCATGAATCTGGACGCAACTAGTCAAAATAGCAACAAAAGTTCATTTCTTCACTAAAAAAAAATACTTTACCCCGCCCCGTGCCCGGGCGATATGGTTATTTATAGTTGTGACGTGAGGCGCGCATCCGCCGGGTGCTGGAACGGCAATATCGACGAGATGGTACAGGCACGGCTCAGGGGCGGTGATATGGTGTCGTCGGGGGCATCAGTGGGGCATCAGGGAGTGACTGCTAGATGCAGGGAATTTTTCTGGAATTGTTGGATTACGGTAGGTCAGCGGGGAGTGGAGTACCGTTCCCAAATGGAGCACTGTAGGCTGGGGGGCCAGCGGGTACAGCGGGTATTGGGGCCCGAAGCGAGGGTGCTCGCGATGTCGACAACGTCCAAATAGTTCAAAACTAGCAGCAAATAAAAATATTGAAAGCATGGAAAAAGGCAAAAAATGCTTACAACACCCAGGATTCCCAAGCCGTCTCCGATCCAAGTACTAACTGGGCCCACCGCTGCTTGACTTGACAGATCGGACGGGATGTCGTATTCTCAGCGAGGTATGGTCGTAAGCGATTTACAACCTGATGCGATCGATTCACATGCGAACTAGCATGTGAAATTGACTTGCAGATTGCAATGTGAAAATAATTCATCCGCCACTTTCATACATTGATCTTAGCCAAAAAGCCGAGAAGTGCTGCAATTACACTGTGATCTTAGCCAAATGGCCGAGGAGATATTATTTCATGAATCTGGACGCAACTAGTCAAAATAGCAACAAAAGTTCATTTCTTCACTAAAAAAAAATACTTTACCCCGCCCCGTGCCCGGGCGATATGGTTATTTATAGTTGTGACGTGAGGCGCGCATCCGCCGGGTGCTGGAACGGCAATATCGACGAGATGGTACAGGCACGGCTCAGGGGCGGTGATATGGTGTCGTCGGGGGCATCAGTGGGGCATCAGGGAGTGACTGCTAGATGCAGGGAATTTTTCTGGAATTGTTGGATTACGGTAGGTCAGCGGGGAGTGGAGTACCGTTCCCAAATGGAGCACTGTAGGCTGGGGGGCCAGCGGGTACAGCGGGTATTGGGGCCCGAAGCGAGGGTGCTCGCGATGTCGACAACGTCCAAATAGTTCAAAACTAGCAGCAAATAAAAATATTGAAAGCATGGAAAAAGGCAAAAAATGCTTACAACACCCAGGATTCCCAAGCCGTCTCCGATCCAAGTACTAACTGGGCCCACCGCTGCTTGACTTGACAGATCGGACGGGATGTCGTATTCTCAGCGAGGTATGGTCGTAAGCGATTTACAACCTGATGCGATCGATTCACATGCGAACTAGCATGTGAAATTGACTTGCAGATTGCAATGTGAAAATAATTCATCCGCCACTTTCATACATTGATCTTAGCCAAAAAGCCGAGAAGTGCTGCAATTACACTGTGATCTTAGCCAAATGGCCGAGGAGATATTATTTCATGAATCTGGACGCAACTAGTCAAAATAGCAACAAAAGTTCATTTCTTCACTAAAAAAAAATACTTTACCCCGCCCCGTGCCCGGGCGATATGGTTATTTATAGTTGTGACGTGAGGCGCGCATCCGCCGGGTGCTGGAACGGCAATATCGACGAGATGGTACAGGCACGGCTCAGGGGCGGTGATATGGTGTCGTCGGGGGCATCAGTGGGGCATCAGGGAGTGACTGCTAGATGCAGGGAATTTTTCTGGAATTGTTGGATTACGGTAGGTCAGCGGGGAGTGGAGTACCGTTCCCAAATGGAGCACTGTAGGCTGGGGGGCCAGCGGGTACAGCGGGTATTGGGGCCCGAAGCGAGGGTGCTCGCGATGTCGACAACGTCCAAATAGTTCAAAACTAGCAGCAAATAAAAATATTGAAAGCATGGAAAAAGGCAAAAAATGCTTACAACACCCAGGATTCCCAAGCCGTCTCCGATCCAAGTACTAACTGGGCCCACCGCTGCTTGACTTGACAGATCGGACGGGATGACGTATTCTCAGCGAGGTATGGTCGTAAGCGATTTACAACCTGATGCGATCGATTCACATGCGAACTAGCATGTGAAATTGACTTGCAGATTGCAATGTGAAAATAATTCATCCGCCACTTTCATACATTGATCTTAGCCAAAAAGCCGAGAAGTGCTGCAATTACACTGTGATCTTAGCCAAATGGCCGAGGAGATATTATTTCATGAATCTGGACGCAACTAGTCAAAATAGCAACAAAAGTTCATTTCTTCACTAAAAAAAAATACTTTACCCCGCCCCGTGCCCGGGCGATATGGTTATTTATAGTTGTGACGTGAGGCGCGCATCCGCCGGGTGCTGGAACGGCAATATCGACGAGATGGTACAGGCACGGCTCAGGGGCGGTGATATGGTGTCGTCGGGGGCATCAGTGGGGCATCAGGGAGTGACTGCTAGATGCAGGGAATTTTTCTGGAATTGTTGGATTACGGTAGGTCAGCGGGGAGTGGAGTACCGTTCCCAAATGGAGCACTGTAGGCTGGGGGGCCAGCGGGTACAGCGGGTATTGGGGCCCGAAGCGAGGGTGCTCGCGATGTCGACAACGTCCAAATAGTTCAAAACTAGCAGCAAATAAAAATATTGAAAGCATGGAAAAAGGCAAAAAATGCTTACAACACCCAGGATTCCCAAGCCGTCTCCGATCCAAGTACTAACTGGGCCCACCGCTGCTTGACTTGACAGATCGGACGGGATGACGTATTCTCAGCGAGGTATGGTCGTAAGCGATTTACAACCTGATGCGATCGATTCACATGCGAACTAGCATGTGAAATTGACTTGCAGATTGCAATGTGAAAATAATTCATCCGCCACTTTCATACATTGATCTTAGCCAAAAAGCCGAGAAGTGCTGCAATTACACTGTGATCTTAGCCAAATGGCCGAGGAGATATTATTTCATGAATCTGGACGCAACTAGTCAAAATAGCAACAAAAGTTCATTTCTTCACTAAAAAAAAATACTTTACCCCGCCCCGTGCCCGGGCGATATGGTTATTTATAGTTGTGACGTGAGGCGCGCATCCGCCGGGTGCTGGAACGGCAATATCGACGAGGTGGTACAGGCACGGCTCAGGGGCGGTGATATGGTGTCGTCGGGGGCATCAGTGGGGCATCAGGGAGTGACTGCTAGATGCAGGGAATTTTTCTGGAATTGTTGGATTACGGTAGGTCAGCGGGGAGTGGAGTACCGTTCCCAAATGGAGCACTGTAGGCTGGGGGGCCAGCGGGTACAGCGGGTATTGGGGCCCGAAGCGAGGGTGCTCGCGATGTCGACAACGTCCAAATAGTTCAAAACTAGCAGCAAATAAAAATATTGAAAGCATGGAAAAAGGCAAAAAATGCTTACAACACCCAGGATTCCCAAGCCGTCTCCGATCCAAGTACTAACTGGGCCCACCGCTGCTTGACTTGACAGATCGGACGGGATGTCGTATTCTCAGCGAGGTATGGTCGTAAGCGATTTACAACCTGATGCGATCGATTCACATGCGAACTAGCATGTGAAATTGACTTGCAGATTGCAATGTGAAAATAATTCATCCGCCACTTTCATACATTGATCTTAGCCAAAAAGCCGAGAAGTGCTGCAATTACACTGTGATCTTAGCCAAATGGCCGAGGAGATATTATTTCATGAATCTGGACGCAACTAGTCAAAATAGCAACAAAAGTTCATTTCTTCACTAAAAAAAAATACTTTACCCCGCCCCGTGCCCGGGCGATATGGTTATTTATAGTTGTGACGTGAGGCGCGCATCCGCCGGGTGCTGGAACGGCAATATCGACGAGATGGTACAGGCACGGCTCAGGGGCGGTGATATGGTGTCGTCGGGGGCATCAGTGGGGCATCAGGGAGTGACTGCTAGATGCAGGGAATTTTTCTGGAATTGTTGGATTACGGTAGGTCAGCGGGGAGTGGAGTACCGTTCCCAAATGGAGCACTGTAGGCTGGGGGGCCAGCGGGTACAGCGGGTATTGGGGCCCGAAGCGAGGGTGCTCGCGATGTCGACAACGTCCAAATAGTTCAAAACTAGCAGCAAATAAAAATATTGAAAGCATGGAAAAAGGCAAAAAATGCTTACAACACCCAGGATTCCCAAGCCGTCTCCGATCCAAGTACTAACTGGGCCCACCGCTGCTTGACTTGACAGATCGGACGGGATGACGTATTCTCAGCGAGGTATGGTCGTAAGCGATTTACAACCTGATGCGATCGATTCACATGCGAACTAGCATGTGAAATTGACTTGCAGATTGCAATGTGAAAATAATTCATCCGCCACTTTCATACATTGATCTTAGCCAAAAAGCCGAGAAGTGCTGCAATTACACTGTGATCTTAGCCAAATGGCCGAGGAGATATTATTTCATGAATCTGGACGCAACTAGTCAAAATAGCAACAAAAGTTCATTTCTTCACTAAAAAAAAATACTTTACCCCGCCCCGTGCCCGGGCGATATGGTTATTTATAGTTGTGACGTGAGGCGCGCATCCGCCGGGTGCTGGAACGGCAATATCGACGAGATGGTACAGGCACGGCTCAGGGGCGGTGATATGGTGTCGTCGGGGGCATCAGTGGGGCATCAGGGAGTGACTGCTAGATGCAGGGAATTTTTCTGGAATTGTTGGATTACGGTAGGTCAGCGGGGAGTGGAGTACCGTTCCCAAATGGAGCACTGTAGGCTGGGGGGCCAGCGGGTACAGCGGGTATTGGGGCCCGAAGCGAGGGTGCTCGCGATGTCGACAACGTCCAAATAGTTCAAAACTAGCAGCAAATAAAAATATTGAAAGCATGGAAAAAGGCAAAAAATGCTTACAACACCCAGGATTCCCAAGCCGTCTCCGATCCAAGTACTAACTGGGCCCACCGCTGCTTGACTTGACAGATCGGACGGGATGTCGTATTCTCAGCGAGGTATGGTCGTAAGCGATTTACAACCTGATGCGATCGATTCACATGCGAACTAGCATGTGAAATTGACTTGCAGATTGCAATGTGAAAATAATTCATCCGCCACTTTCATACATTGATCTTAGCCAAAAAGCCGAGAAGTGCTGCAATTACACTGTGATCTTAGCCAAATGGCCGAGGAGATATTATTTCATGAATCTGGACGCAACTAGTCAAAATAGCAACAAAAGTTCATTTCTTCACTAAAAAAAAAAACTTTACCCCGCCCCGTGCCCGGGCGATATGGTTATTTATAGTTGTGACGTGAGGCGCGCATCCGCCGGGTGCTGGAACGGCAATATCGACGAGATGGTACAGGCACGGCTCAGGGGCGGTGATATGGTGTCGTCGGGGGCATCAGTGGGGCATCAGGGAGTGACTGCTAGATGCAGGGAATTTTTCTGGAATTGTTGGATTACGGTAGGTCAGCGGGGAGTGGAGTACCGTTCCCAAATGGAGCACTGTAGGCTGGGGGGCCAGCGGGTACAGCGGGTATTGGGGCCCGAAGCGAGGGTGCTCGCGATGTCGACAACGTCCAAATAGTTCAAAACTAGCAGCAAATAAAAATATTGAAAGCATGGAAAAAGGCAAAAAATGCTTACAACACCCAGGATTCCCAAGCCGTCTCCGATCCAAGTACTAACTGGGCCCACCGCTGCTTGACTTGACAGATCGGACGGGATGTCGTATTCTCAGCGAGGTATGGTCGTAAGCGATTTACAACCTGATGCGATCGATTCACATGCGAACTAGCATGTGAAATTGACTTGCAGATTGCAATGTGAAAATAATTCATCCGCCACTTTCATACATTGATCTTAGCCAAAAAGCCGAGAAGTGCTGCAATTACACTGTGATCTTAGCCAAATGGCCGAGGAGATATTATTTCATGAATCTGGACGCAACTAGTCAAAATAGCAACAAAAGTTCATTTCTTCACTAAAAAAAAATACTTTACCCCGCCCCGTGCCCGGGCGATATGGTTATTTATAGTTGTGACGTGAGGCGCGCATCCGCCGGGTGCTGGAACGGCAATATCGACGAGATGGTACAGGCACGGCTCAGGGGCGGTGATATGGTGTCGTCGGGGGCATCAGTGGGGCATCAGGGAGTGACTGCTAGATGCAGGGAATTTTTCTGGAATTGTTGGATTACGGTAGGTCAGCGGGGAGTGGAGTACCGTTCCCAAATGGAGCACTGTAGGCTGGGGGGCCAGCGGGTACAGCGGGTATTGGGGCCCGAAGCGAGGGTGCTCGCGATGTCGACAACGTCCAAATAGTTCAAAACTAGCAGCAAATAAAAATATTGAAAGCATGGAAAAAGGCAAAAAATGCTTACAACACCCAGGATTCCCAAGCCGTCTCCGATCCAAGTACTAACTGGGCCCACCGCTGCTTGACTTGACAGATCGGACGGGATGACGTATTCTCAGCGAGGTATGGTCGTAAGCGATTTACAACCTGATGCGATCGATTCACATGCGAACTAGCATGTGAAATTGACTTGCAGATTGCAATGTGAAAATAATTCATCCGCCACTTTCATACATTGATCTTAGCCAAAAAGCCGAGAAGTGCTGCAATTACACTGTGATCTTAGCCAAATGGCCGAGGAGATATTATTTCATGAATCTGGACGCAACTAGTCAAAATAGCAACAAAAGTTCATTTCTTCACTAAAAAAAAATACTTTACCCCGCCCCGTGCCCGGGCGATATGGTTATTTATAGTTGTGACGTGAGGCGCGCATCCGCCGGGTGCTGGAACGGCAATATCGACGAGATGGTACAGGCACGGCTCAGGGGCGGTGATATGGTGTCGTCGGGGGCATCAGTGGGGCATCAGGGAGTGACTGCTAGATGCAGGGAATTTTTCTGGAATTGTTGGATTACGGTAGGTCAGCGGGGAGTGGAGTACCGTTCCCAAATGGAGCACTGTAGGCTGGGGGGCCAGCGGGTACAGCGGGTATTGGGGCCCGAAGCGAGGGTGCTCGCGATGTCGACAACGTCCAAATAGTTCAAAACTAGCAGCAAATAAAAATATTGAAAGCATGGAAAAAGGCAAAAAATGCTTACAACACCCAGGATTCCCAAGCCGTCTCCGATCCAAGTACTAACTGGGCCCACCGCTGCTTGACTTGACAGATCGGACGGGATGTCGTATTCTCAGCGAGGTATGGTCGTAAGCGATTTACAACCTGATGCGATCGATTCACATGCGAACTAGCATGTGAAATTGACTTGCAGATTGCAATGTGAAAATAATTCATCCGCCACTTTCATACATTGATCTTAGCCAAAAAGCCGAGAAGTGCTGCAATTACACTGTGATCTTAGCCAAATGGCCGAGGAGATATTATTTCATGAATCTGGACGCAACTAGTCAAAATAGCAACAAAAGTTCATTTCTTCACTAAAAAAAAAACTTTACCCCGCCCCGTGCCCGGGCGATATGGTTATTTATAGTTGTGACGTGAGGCGCGCATCCGCCGGGTGCTGGAACGGCAATATCGACGAGATGGTACAGGCACGGCTCAGGGGCGGTGATATGGTGTCGTCGGGGGCATCAGTGGGGCATCAGGGAGTGACTGCTAGATGCAGGGAATTTTTCTGGAATTGTTGGATTACGGTAGGTCAGCGGGGAGTGGAGTACCGTTCCCAAATGGAGCACTGTAGGCTGGGGGGCCAGCGGGTACAGCGGGTATTGGGGCCCGAAGCGAGGGTGCTCGCGATGTCGACAACGTCCAAATAGTTCAAAACTAGCAGCAAATAAAAATATTGAAAGCATGGAAAAAGGCAAAAAATGCTTACAACACCCAGGATTCCCAAGCCGTCTCCGATCCAAGTACTAACTGGGCCCACCGCTGCTTGACTTGACAGATCGGACGGGATGTCGTATTCTCAGCGAGGTATGGTCGTAAGCGATTTACAACCTGATGCGATCGATTCACATGCGAACTAGCATGTGAAATTGACTTGCAGATTGCAATGTGAAAATAATTCATCCGCCACTTTCATACATTGATCTTAGCCAAAAAGCCGAGAAGTGCTGCAATTACACTGTGATCTTAGCCAAATGGCCGAGGAGATATTATTTCATGAATCTGGACGCAACTAGTCAAAATAGCAACAAAAGTTCATTTCTTCACTAAAAAAAAATACTTTACCCCGCCCCGTGCCCGGGCGATATGGTTATTTATAGTTGTGACGTGAGGCGCGCATCCGCCGGGTGCTGGAACGGCAATATCGACGAGATGGTACAGGCACGGCTCAGGGGCGGTGATATGGTGTCGTCGGGGGCATCAGTGGGGCATCAGGGAGTGACTGCTAGATGCAGGGAATTTTTCTGGAATTGTTGGATTACGGTAGGTCAGCGGGGAGTGGAGTACCGTTCCCAAATGGAGCACTGTAGGCTGGGGGGCCAGCGGGTACAGCGGGTATTGGGGCCCGAAGCGAGGGTGCTCGCGATGTCGACAACGTCCAAATAGTTCAAAACTAGCAGCAAATAAAAATATTGAAAGCATGGAAAAAGGCAAAAAATGCTTACAACACCCAGGATTCCCAAGCCGTCTCCGATCCAAGTACTAACTGGGCCCACCGCTGCTTGACTTGACAGATCGGACGGGATGACGTATTCTCAGCGAGGTATGGTCGTAAGCGATTTACAACCTGATGCGATCGATTCACATGCGAACTAGCATGTGAAATTGACTTGCAGATTGCAATGTGAAAATAATTCATCCGCCACTTTCATACATTGATCTTAGCCAAAAAGCCGAGAAGTGCTGCAATTACACTGTGATCTTAGCCAAATGGCCGAGGAGATATTATTTCATGAATCTGGACGCAACTAGTCAAAATAGCAACAAAAGTTCATTTCTTCACTAAAAAAAAATACTTTACCCCGCCCCGTGCCCGGGCGATATGGTTATTTATAGTTGTGACGTGAGGCGCGCATCCGCCGGGTGCTGGAACGGCAATATCGACGAGATGGTACAGGCACGGCTCAGGGGCGGTGATATGGTGTCGTCGGGGGCATCAGTGGGGCATCAGGGAGTGACTGCTAGATGCAGGGAATTTTTCTGGAATTGTTGGATTACGGTAGGTCAGCGGGGAGTGGAGTACCGTTCCCAAATGGAGCACTGTAGGCTGGGGGGCCAGCGGGTACAGCGGGTATTGGGGCCCGAAGCGAGGGTGCTCGCGATGTCGACAACGTCCAAATAGTTCAAAACTAGCAGCAAATAAAAATATTGAAAGCATGGAAAAAGGCAAAAAATGCTTACAACACCCAGGATTCCCAAGCCGTCTCCGATCCAAGTACTAACTGGGCCCACCGCTGCTTGACTTGACAGATCGGACGGGATGTCGTATTCTCAGCGAGGTATGGTCGTAAGCGATTTACAACCTGATGCGATCGATTCACATGCGAACTAGCATGTGAAATTGACTTGCAGATTGCAATGTGAAAATAATTCATCCGCCACTTTCATACATTGATCTTAGCCAAAAAGCCGAGAAGTGCTGCAATTACACTGTGATCTTAGCCAAATGGCCGAGGAGATATTATTTCATGAATCTGGACGCAACTAGTCAAAATAGCAACAAAAGTTCATTTCTTCACTAAAAAAAAAAACTTTACCCCGCCCCGTGCCCGGGCGATATGGTTATTTATAGTTGTGACGTGAGGCGCGCATCCGCCGGGTGCTGGAACGGCAATATCGACGAGATGGTACAGGCACGGCTCAGGGGCGGTGATATGGTGTCGTCGGGGGCATCAGTGGGGCATCAGGGAGTGACTGCTAGATGCAGGGAATTTTTCTGGAATTGTTGGATTACGGTAGGTCAGCGGGGAGTGGAGTACCGTTCCCAAATGGAGCACTGTAGGCTGGGGGGCCAGCGGGTACAGCGGGTATTGGGGCCCGAAGCGAGGGTGCTCGCGATGTCGACAACGTCCAAATAGTTCAAAACTAGCAGCAAATAAAAATATTGAAAGCATGGAAAAAGGCAAAAAATGCTTACAACACCCAGGATTCCCAAGCCGTCTCCGATCCAAGTACTAACTGGGCCCACCGCTGCTTGACTTGACAGATCGGACGGGATGTCGTATTCTCAGCGAGGTATGGTCGTAAGCGATTTACAACCTGATGCGATCGATTCACATGCGAACTAGCATGTGAAATTGACTTGCAGATTGCAATGTGAAAATAATTCATCCGCCACTTTCATACATTGATCTTAGCCAAAAAGCCGAGAAGTGCTGCAATTACACTGTGATCTTAGCCAAATGGCCGAGGAGATATTATTTCATGAATCTGGACGCAACTAGTCAAAATAGCAACAAAAGTTCATTTCTTCACTAAAAAAAAAAACTTTACCCCGCCCCGTGCCCGGGCGATATGGTTATTTATAGTTGTGACGTGAGGCGCGCATCCGCCGGGTGCTGGAACGGCAATATCGACGAGATGGTACAGGCACGGCTCAGGGGCGGTGATATGGTGTCGTCGGGGGCATCAGTGGGGCATCAGGGAGTGACTGCTAGATGCAGGGAATTTTTCTGGAATTGTTGGATTACGGTAGGTCAGCGGGGAGTGGAGTACCGTTCCCAAATGGAGCACTGTAGGCTGGGGGGCCAGCGGGTACAGCGGGTATTGGGGCCCGAAGCGAGGGTGCTCGCGATGTCGACAACGTCCAAATAGTTCAAAACTAGCAGCAAATAAAAATATTGAAAGCATGGAAAAAGGCAAAAAATGCTTACAACACCCAGGATTCCCAAGCCGTCTCCGATCCAAGTACTAACTGGGCCCACCGCTGCTTGACTTGACAGATCGGACGGGATGTCGTATTCTCAGCGAGGTATGGTCGTAAGCGATTTACAACCTGATGCGATCGATTCACATGCGAACTAGCATGTGAAATTGACTTGCAGATTGCAATGTGAAAATAATTCATCCGCCACTTTCATACATTGATCTTAGCCAAAAAGCCGAGAAGTGCTGCAATTACACTGTGATCTTAGCCAAATGGCCGAGGAGATATTATTTCATGAATCTGGACGCAACTAGTCAAAATAGCAACAAAAGTTCATTTCTTCACTAAAAAAAAATACTTTACCCCGCCCCGTGCCCGGGCGATATGGTTATTTATAGTTGTGACGTGAGGCGCGCATCCGCCGGGTGCTGGAACGGCAATATCGACGAGATGGTACAGGCACGGCTCAGGGGCGGTGATATGGTGTCGTCGGGGGCATCAGTGGGGCATCAGGGAGTGACTGCTAGATGCAGGGAATTTTTCTGGAATTGTTGGATTACGGTAGGTCAGCGGGGAGTGGAGTACCGTTCCCAAATGGAGCACTGTAGGCTGGGGGGCCAGCGGGTACAGCGGGTATTGGGGCCCGAAGCGAGGGTGCTCGCGATGTCGACAACGTCCAAATAGTTCAAAACTAGCAGCAAATAAAAATATTGAAAGCATGGAAAAAGGCAAAAAATGCTTACAACACCCAGGATTCCCAAGCCGTCTCCGATCCAAGTACTAACTGGGCCCACCGCTGCTTGACTTGACAGATCGGACGGGATGTCGTATTCTCAGCGAGGTATGGTCGTAAGCGATTTACAACCTGATGCGATCGATTCACATGCGAACTAGCATGTGAAATTGACTTGCAGATTGCAATGTGAAAATAATTCATCCGCCACTTTCATACATTGATCTTAGCCAAAAAGCCGAGAAGTGCTGCAATTACACTGTGATCTTAGCCAAATGGCCGAGGAGATATTATTTCATGAATCTGGACGCAACTAGTCAAAATAGCAACAAAAGTTCATTTCTTCACTAAAAAAAAAAACTTTACCCCGCCCCGTGCCCGGGCGATATGGTTATTTATAGTTGTGACGTGAGGCGCGCATCCGCCGGGTGCTGGAACGGCAATATCGACGAGATGGTACAGGCACGGCTCAGGGGCGGTGATATGGTGTCGTCGGGGGCATCAGTGGGGCATCAGGGAGTGACTGCTAGATGCAGGGAATTTTTCTGGAATTGTTGGATTACGGTAGGTCAGCGGGGAGTGGAGTACCGTTCCCAAATGGAGCACTGTAGGCTGGGGGGCCAGCGGGTACAGCGGGTATTGGGGCCCGAAGCGAGGGTGCTCGCGATGTCGACAACGTCCAAATAGTTCAAAACTAGCAGCAAATAAAAATATTGAAAGCATGGAAAAAGGCAAAAAATGCTTACAACACCCAGGATTCCCAAGCCGTCTCCGATCCAAGTACTAACTGGGCCCACCGCTGCTTGACTTGACAGATCGGACGGGATGTCGTATTCTCAGCGAGGTATGGTCGTAAGCGATTTACAACCTGATGCGATCGATTCACATGCGAACTAGCATGTGAAATTGACTTGCAGATTGCAATGTGAAAATAATTCATCCGCCACTTTCATACATTGATCTTAGCCAAAAAGCCGAGAAGTGCTGCAATTACACTGTGATCTTAGCCAAATGGCCGAGGAGATATTATTTCATGAATCTGGACGCAACTAGTCAAAATAGCAACAAAAGTTCATTTCTTCACTAAAAAAAAATACTTTACCCCGCCCCGTGCCCGGGCGATATGGTTATTTATAGTTGTGACGTGAGGCGCGCATCCGCCGGGTGCTGGAACGGCAATATCGACGAGATGGTACAGGCACGGCTCAGGGGCGGTGATATGGTGTCGTCGGGGGCATCAGTGGGGCATCAGGGAGTGACTGCTAGATGCAGGGAATTTTTCTGGAATTGTTGGATTACGGTAGGTCAGCGGGGAGTGGAGTACCGTTCCCAAATGGAGCACTGTAGGCTGGGGGGCCAGCGGGTACAGCGGGTATTGGGGCCCGAAGCGAGGGTGCTCGCGATGTCGACAACGTCCAAATAGTTCAAAACTAGCAGCAAATAAAAATATTGAAAGCATGGAAAAAGGCAAAAAATGCTTACAACACCCAGGATTCCCAAGCCGTCTCCGATCCAAGTACTAACTGGGCCCACCGCTGCTTGACTTGACAGATCGGACGGGATGTCGTATTCTCAGCGAGGTATGGTCGTAAGCGATTTACAACCTGATGCGATCGATTCACATGCGAACTAGCATGTGAAATTGACTTGCAGATTGCAATGTGAAAATAATTCATCCGCCACTTTCATACATTGATCTTAGCCAAAAAGCCGAGAAGTGCTGCAATTACACTGTGATCTTAGCCAAATGGCCGAGGAGATATTATTTCATGAATCTGGACGCAACTAGTCAAAATAGCAACAAAAGTTCATTTCTTCACTAAAAAAAAATACTTTACCCCGCCCCGTGCCCGGGCGATATGGTTATTTATAGTTGTGACGTGAGGCGCGCATCCGCCGGGTGCTGGAACGGCAATATCGACGAGATGGTACAGGCACGGCTCAGGGGCGGTGATATGGTGTCGTCGGGGGCATCAGTGGGGCATCAGGGAGTGACTGCTAGATGCAGGGAATTTTTCTGGAATTGTTGGATTACGGTAGGTCAGCGGGGAGTGGAGTACCGTTCCCAAATGGAGCACTGTAGGCTGGGGGGCCAGCGGGTACAGCGGGTATTGGGGCCCGAAGCGAGGGTGCTCGCGATGTCGACAACGTCCAAATAGTTCAAAACTAGCAGCAAATAAAAATATTGAAAGCATGGAAAAAGGCAAAAAATGCTTACAACACCCAGGATTCCCAAGCCGTCTCCGATCCAAGTACTAACTGGGCCCACCGCTGCTTGACTTGACAGATCGGACGGGATGTCGTATTCTCAGCGAGGTATGGTCGTAAGCGATTTACAACCTGATGCGATCGATTCACATGCGAACTAGCATGTGAAATTGACTTGCAGATTGCAATGTGAAAATAATTCATCCGCCACTTTCATACATTGATCTTAGCCAAAAAGCCGAGAAGTGCTGCAATTACACTGTGATCTTAGCCAAATGGCCGAGGAGATATTATTTCATGAATCTGGACGCAACTAGTCAAAATAGCAACAAAAGTTCATTTCTTCACTAAAAAAAAATACTTTACCCCGCCCCGTGCCCGGGCGATATGGTTATTTATAGTTGTGACGTGAGGCGCGCATCCGCCGGGTGCTGGAACGGCAATATCGACGAGATGGTACAGGCACGGCTCAGGGGCGGTGATATGGTGTCGTCGGGGGCATCAGTGGGGCATCAGGGAGTGACTGCTAGATGCAGGGAATTTTTCTGGAATTGTTGGATTACGGTAGGTCAGCGGGGAGTGGAGTACCGTTCCCAAATGGAGCACTGTAGGCTGGGGGGCCAGCGGGTACAGCGGGTATTGGGGCCCGAAGCGAGGGTGCTCGCGATGTCGACAACGTCCAAATAGTTCAAAACTAGCAGCAAATAAAAATATTGAAAGCATGGAAAAAGGCAAAAAATGCTTACAACACCCAGGATTCCCAAGCCGTCTCCGATCCAAGTACTAACTGGGCCCACCGCTGCTTGACTTGACAGATCGGACGGGATGTCGTATTCTCAGCGAGGTATGGTCGTAAGCGATTTACAACCTGATGCGATCGATTCACATGCGAACTAGCATGTGAAATTGACTTGCAGATTGCAATGTGAAAATAATTCATCCGCCACTTTCATACATTGATCTTAGCCAAAAAGCCGAGAAGTGCTGCAATTACACTGTGATCTTAGCCAAATGGCCGAGGAGATATTATTTCATGAATCTGGACGCAACTAGTCAAAATAGCAACAAAAGTTCATTTCTTCACTAAAAAAAAAAACTTTACCCCGCCCCGTGCCCGGGCGATATGGTTATTTATAGTTGTGACGTGAGGCGCGCATCCGCCGGGTGCTGGAACGGCAATATCGACGAGATGGTACAGGCACGGCTCAGGGGCGGTGATATGGTGTCGTCGGGGGCATCAGTGGGGCATCAGGGAGTGACTGCTAGATGCAGGGAATTTTTCTGGAATTGTTGGATTACGGTAGGTCAGCGGGGAGTGGAGTACCGTTCCCAAATGGAGCACTGTAGGCTGGGGGGCCAGCGGGTACAGCGGGTATTGGGGCCCGAAGCGAGGGTGCTCGCGATGTCGACAACGTCCAAATAGTTCAAAACTAGCAGCAAATAAAAATATTGAAAGCATGGAAAAAGGCAAAAAATGCTTACAACACCCAGGATTCCCAAGCCGTCTCCGATCCAAGTACTAACTGGGCCCACCGCTGCTTGACTTGACAGATCGGACGGGATGTCGTATTCTCAGCGAGGTATGGTCGTAAGCGATTTACAACCTGATGCGATCGATTCACATGCGAACTAGCATGTGAAATTGACTTGCAGATTGCAATGTGAAAATAATTCATCCGCCACTTTCATACATTGATCTTAGCCAAAAAGCCGAGAAGTGCTGCAATTACACTGTGATCTTAGCCAAATGGCCGAGGAGATATTATTTCATGAATCTGGACGCAACTAGTCAAAATAGCAACAAAAGTTCATTTCTTCACTAAAAAAAAATACTTTACCCCGCCCCGTGCCCGGGCGATATGGTTATTTATAGTTGTGACGTGAGGCGCGCATCCGCCGGGTGCTGGAACGGCAATATCGACGAGATGGTACAGGCACGGCTCAGGGGCGGTGATATGGTGTCGTCGGGGGCATCAGTGGGGCATCAGGGAGTGACTGCTAGATGCAGGGAATTTTTCTGGAATTGTTGGATTACGGTAGGTCAGCGGGGAGTGGAGTACCGTTCCCAAATGGAGCACTGTAGGCTGGGGGGCCAGCGGGTACAGCGGGTATTGGGGCCCGAAGCGAGGGTGCTCGCGATGTCGACAACGTCCAAATAGTTCAAAACTAGCAGCAAATAAAAATATTGAAAGCATGGAAAAAGGCAAAAAATGCTTACAACACCCAGGATTCCCAAGCCGTCTCCGATCCAAGTACTAACTGGGCCCACCGCTGCTTGACTTGACAGATCGGACGGGATGTCGTATTCTCAGCGAGGTATGGTCGTAAGCGATTTACAACCTGATGCGATCGATTCACATGCGAACTAGCATGTGAAATTGACTTGCAGATTGCAATGTGAAAATAATTCATCCGCCACTTTCATACATTGATCTTAGCCAAAAAGCCGAGAAGTGCTGCAATTACACTGTGATCTTAGCCAAATGGCCGAGGAGATATTATTTCATGAATCTGGACGCAACTAGTCAAAATAGCAACAAAAGTTCATTTCTTCACTAAAAAAAAATACTTTACCCCGCCCCGTGCCCGGGCGATATGGTTATTTATAGTTGTGACGTGAGGCGCGCATCCGCCGGGTGCTGGAACGGCAATATCGACGAGATGGTACAGGCACGGCTCAGGGGCGGTGATATGGTGTCGTCGGGGGCATCAGTGGGGCATCAGGGAGTGACTGCTAGATGCAGGGAATTTTTCTGGAATTGTTGGATTACGGTAGGTCAGCGGGGAGTGGAGTACCGTTCCCAAATGGAGCACTGTAGGCTGGGGGGCCAGCGGGTACAGCGGGTATTGGGGCCCGAAGCGAGGGTGCTCGCGATGTCGACAACGTCCAAATAGTTCAAAACTAGCAGCAAATAAAAATATTGAAAGCATGGAAAAAGGCAAAAAATGCTTACAACACCCAGGATTCCCAAGCCGTCTCCGATCCAAGTACTAACTGGGCCCACCGCTGCTTGACTTGACAGATCGGACGGGATGTCGTATTCTCAGCGAGGTATGGTCGTAAGCGATTTACAACCTGATGCGATCGATTCACATGCGAACTAGCATGTGAAATTGACTTGCAGATTGCAATGTGAAAATAATTCATCCGCCACTTTCATACATTGATCTTAGCCAAAAAGCCGAGAAGTGCTGCAATTACACTGTGATCTTAGCCAAATGGCCGAGGAGATATTATTTCATGAATCTGGACGCAACTAGTCAAAATAGCAACAAAAGTTCATTTCTTCACTAAAAAAAAATACTTTACCCCGCCCCGTGCCCGGGCGATATGGTTATTTATAGTTGTGACGTGAGGCGCGCATCCGCCGGGTGCTGGAACGGCAATATCGACGAGATGGTACAGGCACGGCTCAGGGGCGGTGATATGGTGTCGTCGGGGGCATCAGTGGGGCATCAGGGAGTGACTGCTAGATGCAGGGAATTTTTCTGGAATTGTTGGATTACGGTAGGTCAGCGGGGAGTGGAGTACCGTTCCCAAATGGAGCACTGTAGGCTGGGGGGCCAGCGGGTACAGCGGGTATTGGGGCCCGAAGCGAGGGTGCTCGCGATGTCGACAACGTCCAAATAGTTCAAAACTAGCAGCAAATAAAAATATTGAAAGCATGGAAAAAGGCAAAAAATGCTTACAACACCCAGGATTCCCAAGCCGTCTCCGATCCAAGTACTAACTGGGCCCACCGCTGCTTGACTTGACAGATCGGACGGGATGTCGTATTCTCAGCGAGGTATGGTCGTAAGCGATTTACAACCTGATGCGATCGATTCACATGCGAACTAGCATGTGAAATTGACTTGCAGATTGCAATGTGAAAATAATTCATCCGCCACTTTCATACATTGATCTTAGCCAAAAAGCCGAGAAGTGCTGCAATTACACTGTGATCTTAGCCAAATGGCCGAGGAGATATTATTTCATGAATCTGGACGCAACTAGTCAAAATAGCAACAAAAGTTCATTTCTTCACTAAAAAAAAATACTTTACCCCGCCCCGTGCCCGGGCGATATGGTTATTTATAGTTGTGACGTGAGGCGCGCATCCGCCGGGTGCTGGAACGGCAATATCGACGAGATGGTACAGGCACGGCTCAGGGGCGGTGATATGGTGTCGTCGGGGGCATCAGTGGGGCATCAGGGAGTGACTGCTAGATGCAGGGAATTTTTCTGGAATTGTTGGATTACGGTAGGTCAGCGGGGAGTGGAGTACCGTTCCCAAATGGAGCACTGTAGGCTGGGGGGCCAGCGGGTACAGCGGGTATTGGGGCCCGAAGCGAGGGTGCTCGCGATGTCGACAACGTCCAAATAGTTCAAAACTAGCAGCAAATAAAAATATTGAAAGCATGGAAAAAGGCAAAAAATGCTTACAACACCCAGGATTCCCAAGCCGTCTCCGATCCAAGTACTAACTGGGCCCACCGCTGCTTGACTTGACAGATCGGACGGGATGTCGTATTCTCAGCGAGGTATGGTCGTAAGCGATTTACAACCTGATGCGATCGATTCACATGCGAACTAGCATGTGAAATTGACTTGCAGATTGCAATGTGAAAATAATTCATCCGCCACTTTCATACATTGATCTTAGCCAAAAAGCCGAGAAGTGCTGCAATTACACTGTGATCTTAGCCAAATGGCCGAGGAGATATTATTTCATGAATCTGGACGCAACTAGTCAAAATAGCAACAAAAGTTCATTTCTTCACTAAAAAAAAAAACTTTACCCCGCCCCGTGCCCGGGCGATATGGTTATTTATAGTTGTGACGTGAGGCGCGCATCCGCCGGGTGCTGGAACGGCAATATCGACGAGATGGTACAGGCACGGCTCAGGGGCGGTGATATGGTGTCGTCGGGGGCATCAGTGGGGCATCAGGGAGTGACTGCTAGATGCAGGGAATTTTTCTGGAATTGTTGGATTACGGTAGGTCAGCGGGGAGTGGAGTACCGTTCCCAAATGGAGCACTGTAGGCTGGGGGGCCAGCGGGTACAGCGGGTATTGGGGCCCGAAGCGAGGGTGCTCGCGATGTCGACAACGTCCAAATAGTTCAAAACTAGCAGCAAATAAAAATATTGAAAGCATGGAAAAAGGCAAAAAATGCTTACAACACCCAGGATTCCCAAGCCGTCTCCGATCCAAGTACTAACTGGGCCCACCGCTGCTTGACTTGACAGATCGGACGGGATGTCGTATTCTCAGCGAGGTATGGTCGTAAGCGATTTACAACCTGATGCGATCGATTCACATGCGAACTAGCATGTGAAATTGACGTGCAGATTGCAATGTGAAAATAATTCATCCGCCACTTTCATACATTGATCTTAGCCAAAAAGCCGAGAAGTGCTGCAATTACACTGTGATCTTAGCCAAATGGCCGAGAAGATATTATTTCATGAATCTGGACGCAACTAGTCAAAATAGCAACAAAAGTTCATTTCTTCACTAAAAAAAAAAACTTTACCCCGCCCCGTGCCCGGGCGATATGGTTATTTATAGTTGTGACGTGAGGCGCGCATCCGCCGGGTGCTGGAACGGCAATATCGACGAGGTGGTACAGGCACGGCTCAGGGGCGGTGATATGGTGTCGTCGGGGGCATCAGTGGGGGGTCATACCCAAAACCTCCCCCCTCCCAGAAAAGATGCCCAAAACCTCCCCCCCTAAAGATGCCCAATACCTCCCCCCCTAAAGATGCCCAAAACCTCCCCTGCCCAAAACCTCCCCCCCATGCCCAAAACCTCCTCCCTGCCCAAAACCTCCCCTGCCCAAAACCTCCCCCCCCTCCCGAGGAGAGGGAGAGAGTAGGGGAGAGGAGAGAGATAGCGTCCTCGCCTTTGCCGCCAAGCCATTTTAGGCGAATTTCAAGGCGCTCGATCTCAGCCGAGAGTGAACCGATCGACATAATTTTTGGTTTCAGAGGTCTTCTTGCTTATCGCAATAAATTGAACCGGGTATTAAGCAAAAATATTTTAAAAGAGTCGAGTTATAGCAAGTCAAATATGGCCGTTTTCACCCAAAAAATAAATATGGCCCATGGTGAAAAAAAGTGAAATTTTTCGATCTCGCAAATTTTCATAAAATGTTGATAAAACACATTTCCCATTATAGGGAATTCGATTTCATCAATATTTTCACTTGATTTCGCCTCCAAAAGCGACAATTTTCGACTGCTTGATGTTGTTTTATCGATATTACGTTGTTTTTTCCATTAATTTATTATAGTTTCTATGAAGACATCATAATATATTAAATGAAGAAAAAACTCAGCTGCCGTACTAATCCCACCTCGTTTGCCAGGCAGGGAACACTTTATTCAAGATGTTTCAGGTAGGGATGAAAAAACGGAAAGCGTAATGAAGGCGGAATGCAAATTGATGCGTCCTTCTTATGGCAAGAGCTCAATGAGCTCATTACCTAGGTGGAATCAAAGCGGAAACCCCTGTCTCTCGTATGATCGTATGTAAATCTATAGCAAACCCGAAATTTTGGGGATAAATAAAACAAAGATGAATTTTTGTTTATTTTAGAAATTGGTTTGATTTTTTATACTGTGTATCGTATCTGCAGAGTCCGATTTGACCAGCATCCGTGGAAAAATATTAGGAAAAGATTATTTTCCGTTTTCGGGATCTTTCCGCTTTCAAGCCGGCATGAAATCGGAAATTTGATTAGATTAGCGATGATGCCGGCAAGAGACCACTCTCACCGATTTGCATTGCGGATTCCGCTTTCCGTTTTCGTTTTGTAATCACATAAAATATACACATCCTCTGAATATATAATACATGTGTAGATATGATAGCATTAACTAGTAATTCTGTCATTTAACGAGGAGCTGAAATACTGTACAATATCACTCCCTTCCCGCCCCCTTTGAACCCCCTTCTTATTAATTTTCTCTTTTACTCGCACATTTATGTACATGTTGTCGCACCCTTGTGGTGTACGATAAATAAATAAATAAATAATAAAAAAATAAATAAATAAAATAAATAAATAAATAAACTGACTGCCGTAGCCGCCGCCGAAGAGTCCGGTCATTGCAAGGATGCATACGTTTTCGCTCAACTGAATGGAGATAAAAGTCTGACACAATAAAATCTGATCCAACCCTTCATGTACTCGTATGGCTATGATTCGACGTTTCTAACTAACTGATTTCCTCATGAGGATGACACAGTATTCCCTCTTGAATGGTATAATCGAGTTTCCCTAAGACGCTAATGAACTCTCTAACATTCGAATGTCTGGAGAAATTGAATCTCTTATACACAGCGTGTTGGAGTGGTGGGAATGTCGAATTAGCATGGCGATGAAATTTGAGAAACTAGATAATATAGAGTCGTTTGTTGGAACATGACATGAGAAGTAAGGTAAATTTGCCTCTCCCCATCTTTCTTCTCCATAGAAGAGATATATCTATATATAGCGATGAGATTTGCGATGAGACTAATCTCAGACGACGAGTCATTTCGGGTGTGAAAACCAATCGAAAAAAAATTTTTTTTGAACTCTCTTTTCTTTCTATACCTCGGCGTGTTTCTTGATTTGCCATACTCTCTCGCCAGCGGAATTTGTGTTTAGCCGCGGCACCTTTAATTATTTTAAACGAGTGTTCGTGAACTTATAATACTTACGTTGATGATGAGATTGTCGGCGTCGATATCGTATATATATGACCCGATGGTGATCTTGAGGGGTGGTATGGCCGTTCTATCAATATCGCAAGGCACCGTGTAGAGGCCGGTCTGATCCGAGTACTGTAGACAACGTATCACCAAACAGTGGCGGCTCTTCTTATAAGAAGAATAAATATAAATAAGTATATAAATAAAATACTTATATAAGTTTCTCTTTTAAAAAACAACGAAAAATTCGAGTGTCTGTTCGGAGTGGAGCCTACTCTCTCGGAATAGCTTTATTCTCTTTCTCTTCGCGCCATATCGTCTGGGCATTAACGATTCATCATTTAGTTATTAATATTCGTTCGTTGCAACTTACGTTTCCCACTCCGATCGATTTTGCCACCTCCTCATAAATTACAGAGGGAGCGAGGATGTACGCGCTGGATGTGTCGGAGATGGCCTGTATTTTAAAAGCTCAGAGGTGCGGGGTGGCGGGAGAGAGCTCATTTCCCCACGCTCGAGCGTGGGGAAATGAGGGTGCGCATTGACATACTTTGGTTCGGAAATCCTAGTGTGATACTAGAGTGGACTAAGGAAAAATGAGTAGGATTACACTA
The DNA here is from genome assembly GCA_036245785.1 of Pristionchus fissidentatus. Classification (NCBI taxonomy): domain Eukaryota; kingdom Metazoa; phylum Nematoda; class Chromadorea; order Rhabditida; family Neodiplogasteridae; genus Pristionchus; species Pristionchus fissidentatus. Next base: position 3,782,522 of record BTSY01000003.1, on the reverse strand, counting down.
GGATCCCACTAGGATCCTACTTTGAAATTTCAAGAAAAATGTATAAAGACGCAAACACACACAGTTTCTTGCTAAAGGTGAACGTTTGGCCAACTCAGTTCTCACAGTCGGGTTATGGTAATCAGTTTCCTCATACATACGAGCCCGCAAACCGCATATTCAGCCGATAAATTTGAGAAACAGTTATCCGCGTTTGGCTCTCTGCCAAACAGACATGACGCCCAGAAATTCAAAAAAAATAAAGGTGAACGAGGAGAAAGCGACCGCGCCATTGAAACAGAGGAGATGAGGAATGAGAGAGCAGAAGATTCGTGAAGCTCCTTCTTCAATCTACAATTTTTCTACGTCTTTGAGCATTTTCCTCGTGGATTCCTAGTGGGATCATACTGATTTTAATTGCAGGATTCAAAAATAGTAGGCTTTTTGAATTTCTTCTCATTTCCCCAAGCTCTTTCGTCACTTCGCATCTTCATTGTAATCTCATTTTGAGTCTCATTTGACGATGAATAAGGTAAAGGTACTTCCCGACATCGAGGTGGGCTCGCGAGATTTTCAACGTCGTTAGAGTTCCCATTCGATTCCCAGTGAACCCGAATAGCCTCTTGATAAGCTACTCTTGAACTAACATTAAGCCAATTAAACCTTACCATCCATCCGTGGCCCTTGTTGTTTTCGTGGTACGGGTGATAGCTGGCTTCGGAGATCTTGAACTCGAATCCATAAGTGGTGCCGATCAGCGGCTCATAGGCGATGATCGGGCCATAGTTGACGGTATCGATCTGTAAGCAATATAAAATAACAAACACTTGTCCTAAATAATAAAGCGTACGATCCTACACACACCAGTAGTCCATGTCATGAACGAATCATGGTAAAATTGTAATATACGGCATTCAATTCAATTTTTTTTCAATTCAATATACGACAGTGTTAGATTTCAAATGTATAGTCACGCCACATATGGCTAACATCAGTACGTTGATGTGGATATGTGTTGATTAGTGCACTGCCAAATCAACTTTTAAAAATACTAGTTAAAGTAAATTTGCGTTCACAAATGTAGCATCCGCAGTCTCCGCCCACTTTCCCTTGAAGGAGAAAGCACAGAAACGCCATGGAGTAGCACAAGCTTAGTTCTAAACCGTATGAATTGAGTTTGGTATCGTCTTGTAGCTAGTGATTTGCTCTATCGAATGCACCTTGGGCAACGTTGGTCCGTCCACGGCAATGTGGCTAAAATGCAGTTACAAAAAATAAAAGTGCCTGTTTTTATGCTTCCAGTGATGCTCCATGTTTTGCCCAAGAAGATTTTGATTCTCATGATGTTATCAGTGCTATACAAAAAAATAGACGTAATTCTAGAATCGTGAATTGTGCTACCCTTTTGAAATATTTCAGTACGGAAATGATTGAGGCATGACTTGTGCTGGTTAGCGGCACTGGAGAGATAGCGCCGTCTCTGACGCGGGGGCGAGAGAGGCTAGACAGAGGCGAGAGAGCGTGCACTTTTGAGAGCGCAGATAGGGACGTTTGAACTCATGCAAATCCCTTCCTATCGAGGGAGAGGAGAGGGGAGCGCTCTCTCCATTTCACACACTCTCTCGCTGACCGTCTGACCGATGAGAGAGCGTAAAGAATGGAGAGGGCCTCGTCATTACTCAGAGAGGGGGAGAGAGAAGACTCCGCCCCCTTCTCTCTTCTCCCCGGTTTGATGCTTCTCCCATTAGCGATTCGCGCGCGGATTTAGATGTGTATCTCGGCTCAGAGGCAAGATATCGAAAAACAGCAAAAAGTATTGTCTAAATGGGACAATGAGGCATCTATTCTATATGATTTCCACCCTCACATCGAAAATCGGCAATCCACGTTGTGGCCTCTACACAAATGCATGACCTCTCCGTCCCTACCATCTCCAATTCAAGGGTCAAACTTATCGTGGTGAGATATACAACCTATACTCCTCCTCTAAAAAATAACATAAACATTCTCTCCGCCGCACCCAGATTTTACCTATGCTTTTTAAGCGTTGCACTTGCTATTGAAACGAGTTTTCGGTCACATAGACTGCCAACGCAGTGCTGTGGGGAAAGATCACCCGATCACATTGCAACGCATCCGAAAATCTACCGTAATCTATAAATGGGTATATTGTGAACTAGCAGAGCCGCACTATTTCGGCAAAATGCGGATTACGGCATTCCGCAACTTTCCATCATTCCGCATACGTAATGAAGCCAGCTGCCATGCGGAATCATGTCATGAATGAATGAAATAGAGCCATTCCGCATTCCTTGTTGACATCCCTATTTGAGTATTGAGATGACTGACCGCTCCATAAGTGAAGAGGCCGCCGGGAACGTTCTCCTTCAAGCCCTCGCGCTCGAGCCACACTGTGAACAGCGGCTGCTGCACCAGCTCTGCAAAGTTTAGTGTAGAAGTTGCTTCGCAAATTTTATTGTTTCCTCTAAGTGACCGCGTTTTTTTCATGTAAATTCGCATAAACATATATATATATATATATATATATATATATATATATATATATATGAATTGATGCAAGTGCTAAACACTTTCATCCCTTCTACGCGAAACTTCGTATGAAGGCCTTTTGGGCGAGGGACCGACTGATGAGGGGAAGATTGTCAGAGAAAAATGGATAGCAGGACGTCCAGTGCCGAACCGGCATCAACAACGCGCTGTGCGATATTACACTTGTAAAAGAATACGATTGAACCAAAGAGCCAAAGCACAAATTTTTGTTGTTTACAAAACAATAACTTTGACGACCCTCCCACTTTTGTGTGTTCTTTCGCATCGGTAAACACAGGGAGTGCCATTTTGCTTCATCGTATACTTTTATATATGTAATATCGTACTTGCTAAGTGTTGTTTGCACTTCGTTCACGCTCAGCAATAACAACGAAAGCACTCGGTACTCGGTACTCAGTACTCGAGGAGTATAGTTACTTCAGCTAGCAGACAAAAATCAGCTAGAAAGCAGATAGGCAGCAGCGCTACGTCAACTGCATCGATATTAAGTAGCGCTGCTTTCTAGATACTTTCTAGCGGATTCCTGTCTTCTAGTTGTACACAGAGAATGAATACACTGAGTTAGGACACCCAGTGTATGATACATTCAATATTGAGTGTATTCGCGCGTCGAGAAAGCGTGCGAAAACGAGAGATTTGTAAGTGTATCATACACTCGGTGTCCTATCTCAGTGTAGGATACATTCAATAGTAAGTGTATTCATTCTGGGTGTAGTAGGTACACCCCAAGAACTCTGAATGAATAATAATCAACTCACTTTGGTCGATGGCCTCGATGAAGGGCGGCTTGACATGACCGACAGACATAGACTGCAGTTTGTATTCAATAAAAGTCATATTCCTATGCATTCTTTCTTTCATTTATGAGACAAATCGGGAGAAACTCGACCATGGTCGGGACATGGGAAAATTTATAGCAGCACAATTGCATGTATTCTACACTAGAGTGCACAATGTGAGACCACGGCCTCTTCATTTCGCATACTCTCTAGACCGGTCGATAGACGAGAGAGTGTGGGAAATGAAGAGACCGTGGTCTCACATTACGCATTCTATTCTACACTACACGATTATGCGCGATCTTCACCTGAAAGCCGAGCCCGAGGACGCCATCGGCGACGACGTTAATGTTTATCGGCGCGATGTAGTTTGCCTGTCCAAAGGTCACCGAGGGCACCGTCAGGGCGGAAGTATCCGTGCCGAACTGAAAACTACACAGAGCGGGAAGTCTCCAACTTTCCTTACTCTGGAGACATTGTCTCCAGCTGAGAGAGCATGCAAAAGCGAGAGAGCATCTCTCACTATCTCTCGCCCGCTCTCTCGAGTCTGCATGCTCTCTCATCTAGAGGCAATGTCTCCAGAGTAAGGAAAGTTGGAGACTTCCCGCTCTGAGTAGGGTTCCTTAATGATGCACGAAAATCCAATTAAAATAGCGGTACAATAAAAATTTCATTGTTCTACGTTGTAAAATTCTATTTTCGTGTACCAAAAAGGACCCTGCTGAAAACGTGATCATCACAATTTTCTTATCGCAAGTGCACGAGCTCGCACTTATGTTCGGGAATTCGCTCGCCAGCTCTCTGAGAGAGCAGTGTTCTCTAGATGCCGCCAACGAAGCGGGTTTGCGATCTGTGCACTCAGAGAAATGTCTTTCATATATGGCTCCTGAACTGCGCTTGTATGTCATATATAACATACTGTATGTTATATATAACATACAAGCGCAGTTCAGGAGCCATATATGACAGACATTTTTCTCTGTGTGTGATAACTCACCCTGACGGTGTCCTTTCCGTAGAATCCCTTGATGCTGTCGAAAGTGTACCCAATCTGAAACTTCCTTCCGTTCGCCGCGTAAGAGGACGATTGGGAGGAGTTGAATTGGCGCTTGAGATCGCACACTCTGCATTACAATTTTGAAAAAACTCTCATGAAGTGGTACCGGTACCACTTCGAGCAAAGGGCTCGGATCGACTACATATATTTCAAGTCGTCAACTTTCAAAAAAAGGCCCCAGTCGACAAGACTACGACGTGAGTTCCCACTTTGGTTGATACACGCTATTCAGGACGTCACTGGAAGCTGGAAGATCTACTTCTATGCTCATGTGTGTCGTCCAAGAACGGCACTACAATTGACCAAGGAAGCCAAGCATGATCCATTCCCTTGACCCAGTTGCCTCGAATTCGAAGATCCCGACCACCTCTGTCCCCGAATGATACCTCCTGCAGACCCTTGCCTTGATGTCATGATAAATATGTAATATATGTAATACTGGACTACTGGTGCGACTACAAATGGACTACTGGTGCGTGCACTCTCTTTCTATACCTCGGCATGTCTCTCGCTTTTTCTCCCGCTCTCTCGCAATTGTTTAGGAGCGGAACTGTTTATTATTTTGGACGAGAATTTATAATAATTCTCCGAGCTTTCAACGACGATTTATTCCACAAAACGAACTCTATATTTCCGCAAGCAGCTTCAGTTCAATGCTTTGAAAGAAGATGTCCCACGGATGCTTTCAACCCATATTTTCCCAATGTTCGCGGTATGATTTCTGTTATTTGAATGTGGTGAAACACAAATGTAATACGTGCTTCCTCTCTCGCACCCTCCTCTTTTCCCCTGTTTTTTTATTTTCGAGGCTCTCATCGGGTGTTCGATCGTCAATGCCCCACAGTGAGAACTCAGTTGACCAAATTTTCGTGGGACACCTTCTTTAAGCAAAAAAACGAGTGGGTAGCTGCACTGGTATTCAAATTTGTATTTTATCGAGTCAACCTAGGGCTAAACTCAAACAGTGTCTTCACAGGTCTGATCCGGCACCCAGAAATCGCCGCTTGAGGTATCGAGGAAGACCTCAAGGGTAAAGGACGTAAAGAGTCAGTCTTTTAGCTAGTCGTGTCTTCCGCTCTGTCGACCACCGCCTCTTACTCCTTGTTTAGACAAGAGTACGAACTTCGATCAAGAATGGTAGCCCTGCTGGGGGGAGGTGTAACAGTTGAAAGGCGTGTAATACTATTATCGTTACTTCTATTGCATTTTAAGGTACATCTGCATGTGTCATATACACCTTGTGAACCGGTGGGAAGTGATGAATATTCTAAAAAGGCGCGGATGGGCATAGGTGAGATTGTTGTGCTTCTTCTGTCACCAAATCGTTATTTTCACATTCCTCTGTCGGTGAGGTTAACTCTATATTTCTCAAGATTGCGTGAAGTGTCATTCCCAACAGATTATTGTACCTGGAACATCTGTCCTGGGGTTCCGACGGTGATGTTTCCAACGTACTCGGCGTCATCATAGTCGCTCACCTGATATAAAGGATTACTAGTAGCATAGAGACGCCCACCATTGACTTTCTCCACATGATAAATACCAACCCTAATCATGGGTAGTACCCCGAGATGTAAGAAATTTCTGGGAAGCGCTATTATGTAAATGTTTGAACAATGGCCCGTCTTCCCATTTGTTCAACATTTTCCGGACGTTGTTCAAAAATTTACAGAATGGCGTTTCCCAAAATTTGCATATATCTTGGGGTACTACCTAAGCATGCTGCTATCTCCTGCGAGCTGCGGCACAGTACTCACGTGCATTCCAAGCACAGTAAGAACTCCTCTCATGATTCACCTGCTGCGGGTATCCGGATGCATCGACGGACGTGCGGGAGGCGCGAAGCAGTTTCCTCTTCTCGGCGTACTCCTTCCACTGACCAGTCTTGATCAAAAACACACGAAGCGAATCCTGAATCAGCAGTGTGAGTTGGATAGTGGGGGCGCTCTTTCGCTCTCTCTCTTTGATAATGGTATTAATATGAGGGGGCTACTGTTATCGAGTAAGACTTTACATTCAGATACACTCTGATTTTCGTACTCGCATCAGTCGACACACGAAGCCAAAATTGCGCATATAATTGTCACTCGTCACTGTTTCTGAGTGCTCTTGTCATTAAATTGTGCGTCGATTGAACAGAATAATCGAGCAAGTATCATGGAAGCTCCTCCCTCTGAAGACGCCTTATCGGGCTTGCTATTCATTTCTGACAAGGAATAACCGCATAGTCTCCGAATGAGACAAAGTGGGATCAATTGGCATCTTATTACGACTAGATGTCTTCAGCCGTTTTGGACCATCGATTTGAATTTTCTGCTATGGTTCGAATTGATCTCATAAGGTCCCAATAGCAAACTCCATATCCACTATGCAGTCATCCCATCAACATAGAGAACTTGTAACGTGTGATAACAGAAAATATGAAATACGATCAGAACCGACCTTCTTTGTCAGACGCATCTGGAACACTTGGGCGAGTGAGAGGCCCACAAGGGCGAGAACCAAGAGCACGGCTCGCATACCTGAATAACAGCTGGCGGTTAACGAACTCGATAAAAAACTGGTGGTTGATTTCACAAAGGGGATACACGTCACGAATAGATCAGCCACATATTCTACCATTATAACGCATGATTTTGATATACAATGCTTTCTCTATTTTTTAATACACACAGTTCAACGGCCTGCGCGCGGACCAATGATATTTGGGGCGTTGCATCTGAGGCACTGGGTGGTGGTTTTGGGGGGGGGGGGTTCCTACAGATTTACAAGCTTGCTAATAGTAAACATTAAATAGTGATTGATAGATAATATTTGATTTGAAAATTGATTTAATTAATTTAATTAACTGATTTAATTAATGGCAGTTCTTCGGCAACCTTTGTTATGCCGCTGTAGAGTAGCGATCACGCGCAGACCAAAAGAACCAAAGCGATTACGATAGTGATACAGCCTTTTATACACCAACTCGAGAAGCGTCCATGACGTTAATGATAAGGACCGTCTCTTAGCAGAGCGCAAGCTACAGTGTAGGCTAATACAATATAGACAACGAGAGGAATAGAGAGAGAACATGCTATACGAGAGGGCTAACCTTACATTGCGAGCTTGCCACGCCCCTCCCTAGATGAGCTTGCCCACATACGATAGACACCATTCAACTCGACTGTTTTCTTGTAATATTTTAATGCTTTTTGAGTAGACGCACGCTGCGTGGGCGTACAATAAGCGCTGAAAATCAATCAACTACCGTCGTCTAGGCAGCAAAAGCCCTTCACTAAAAGGGTCGAGAACATTACTACCTAAATATTTTTTGATTTCCCTTCTGCTTCATGCTACTTGTTTCTGATCAAAATCATCTCATGATGTTTGATTCTGTTCAAAAAGTTCTCACCGGCGTAAATGATGTCTCAAAATATCAATGGCCGATTAGACGCTTGGAGGTACGCCCACAAGCATAGTGCCTTTGGTGATAAGAATGATTCGGGGATGCAAAGGCTACAATGTGCCTCGTATGATCAAAGTGTGTGGTGCAAACCCACTTATTTCTTCTGTCTGTATTCGATTGCGTGTGCCTCGGAAATTAAATTAAAGTTAATTAATTTTTTTCTCGTTTTAACGACCTACAATCAATCAATCAATTTATCATATCAGGCGGTAGTCGCTCAGATGAGGATAGGTCGGTAGTCTTCATAAGTTGCAGTCCACCCGTTCGCGCCGATTGCTCACCTTAGGTCATCTCTCCATCTTGCTCTTGGCTGACATGGGGGACGAGTTCTACTGTAGGGTGTTCACACCGTAGTCGCGGTGTGGACCCCCTACACCTACTAGTTCACATGATTCCAAACCTACAGACCAGGGTTAGAGCGAGAGAGTGTGCCAAAGTGAGAGAGTCCCTCTCGATTCCGCACGCTCTCTCACTCCAAAGGCCTTTCTGTAAGATTGACCGGCCTGTGGAATGATGTGAGTTGTTAGAAAAGACACGGGTAGAATCCTTAAACGTGCGAGATGATCTCTCGATTGCGCTCCCAGCAGAAGACACCATGTCCAGAGTAAGGAAAGGTAGAGACTTCCCGCCCGAGTTTTCCGGTCCATCCAGGTCATGCATCAGCACACGTCGGTCTTTGTCCTCTTTCGCTTGGTGATAACAATTGTGGAGGTGACTGATCTTTTGTGTTATCACCAAACGATCGCCGCTCAGTTTGGTGAGTGCTGGGTACGCTGTAGTCAGATGCGAGGACTGACGAGAATTGGATTCTATTTTCACAGGGACTTCTACGTCCACTAGTATTCAGACCCGCTCCCGGTGGGAGAAGGGTAAGAGTTTCAAACGCTCTCTTTCCGCCCTCCCCAGCTAGTATGGAGAAACGAAGGCATTTCAAGTTTCAGTCATTTCATGTCGCAACTGTCTTGTGCGTTCTCGAATCAAGCAAGACATTTAGAAGTAACGAAGCATCTTATTGTAAAAAGGATGGAAATTTGGTTCTCTTGTTGGAATAATGTGGATTTGTGAGAGCGAGAAAGCAGATCGCAACTCGTGCGGAAGAGTGCGAGAAATCGAGAGGGAGTGATACTAAATTCCAATGAGCTTTGATAAGATAACGCTAATTAAATGCATCACATGAAAAGATCATACCAGAAAGTCAAAACACGGACTTCCTTTGTTTCTCAAACAGACACGTTGTAGATGCGTTCTCTCGCTGTCGGAAAATACAGGAACTAATATTCTGCCACTTTTTTATCGTAACATTAGACAAATGTACTCATTATCTCTCTCTTTCTCGCTTTCTACTGCTGGATTGACTTGGCGAAGCCCATGCGCTTGTTGCCCACGTCGTAGATGTTGCAGTACGAGCGGATGAACGGCTCGCCGAGCAGCCATGTCGGACCTGCACAATGCAGTGAACAGTGCAGCCGACTAGTCAGAAATGGTCTCTTCATTTTGCACACTCTCTCACCCATCGACTGGTCGAGAGTGGCGAAATGCAGAGACCATTTCAGACTAGTCGGGTACACTGTTCACTGCATAAGAATTCGATTGCGAGAGAGAGACAAAGAAGGGCCTATAGTGTACTCTGAAACTATGAAAAAATGATCAAAAAAAGACCTACAATCTGAAAAAAGGATCAGGACACCAAGTGAATTTGTTCGCTTACCTGTATGTCACTAGAAGTAGTAGGCTTACAGGTAACTGAAGAGGTTTTCTTGGTGTCCTGATCCTAGTAATTTTCTGGGTGTAGGAGGCCTAGAAGAGGGGGAGGGATGGGAGGAATATGATAAAGGGGCAAAACAACTAACCGAACGCTCCTCCATAGTATTGCTCAATGGCGAGTACGCATCGCTTGTCGGGAAACTGGAAAAGGAAAGCGTGGATACCTAGTTCAAAGTTATTTTTTTCCTGTATGTGAGTCTCTAACGAAAAAAAAAACGAATGAATAACACCAAAACATCTCAATGTCTCACTTCAACAATCCAGTCTTTGGCGTCGATTTCATAAACCTGCGATCCGATCGTCAGCTTGAGGGGCGCAATCTTAACGTACAGGCGTATCACATTTATTATTATTAATATTAATAATAACATTAATATAACTTTATTTATTGTTGTTGTTGCGGCTACTAACGAGCAGAAGTCTAGAGAACCAGGCAAACTGCTAAAGAGCGCGCGCGCTCTCTCGCCATCAACGGATCGTTTTAAGACTTTTCAAGGCACAGGTCAAAGGATAAGGTAAAACTATCACGAGTGACCTATACCTTGAATCACATAGCCCTCATGGCCACATCAAGAATCCACTTGCAAAATAACTACGTAGTGATTATACGAGCTGAAAAAAATCGATTGAAAGTTCCAACAAGCGGAACCCTTGTGACTTCCACCAGTTCTATCGGCTTGCGTGGCGCAGCCGGTAGAGCGACTCCAGCGAGATGCATTACTTTTTGCTGTCTTTTCTAACGTCATTTCAAGTGTTATGACGTCATAAATAATAAAAAAAATTAGCAAAATATGTATGCTCCGTTCGGAATTTAACCCTCTAACTCCAAAGTGTGAGCGCTTTACAGCTTTACCGGCTGCGCCAAGCAAGCCTTGATGGGGGGACTGATCGAACTAATGGAAGTCACAAGGCATTCGCGTGATGCAACTTTCCATCCCCAGCACTACGGGGAATTTTTGAGAGTGGATTCTTGATGTGGCCATGGCCAATGTGATCCTAGCACATCATTCCACAGGCCGGTCAACCATCCAGAAAGGCCTTTGGAGTGAGAGAGCGTGTGAAATCGAGAGGGACTCTCTCACTTTTGCATACTATCTCGGCCTAACCCTGGTCTGTAGGTTTGGAATCATGTGCTAGGTATAGGTCAATCGAGATAGTTTTACCTTATCTTGTGACCGGTCTCTTTTTAGATAATGTAATAATAGTAATACTAATAATAAAAATGATTTATGAGACCTCTGCATCGCAGGGCAGCCATAGGAACGGGGAGAACGGCTCGTACTGCAAAGGATTGTTCGAGATTATAAAATGGTCCGCTCCACTCACACTGCCGATTCCCACATTAAAGGTGATGTCAACGAAGACGTCCATCGGCACGTACATCATTGACGCAGCAGTGTCGGACGCGACCTCATAAGAATTCAATTAATTTTTTTAAATGCTCCCCACTCTCCTCATTTGTCGCACTCTCTCAGCTGAAGCCGTTCATTTGTCTACTGTGTTACCCGTTGAGTAATGATCAGACTCTCATCGCTCTGCATGCTCTCTCATCGATCAGGCAGCGCGAGAGAGCATGCAGAATTGATAGGGTCAGACCATTACTTAAGAGACGTGATCGGTAAGACTCGACCATATTCGACCCTGCCCGGACACGTTGAGCTAGCAATGATAACTGGGGGTCCATATTCGAGTGGGTGGAAGGTGTTATGCCCGCATTGCACAAAACACCACTTATTTCTTATTGCCGGCTCCGGCCTAGGAGAAATATGGATTTGAGTGAAAAATGGTCGAAAAATCAAAATTTCTTAACTTGTAAAGATAGGCTCAAATATTTATTTGCGTTAACTTAGGGGTGCCCAGACATTATAAAACTGCTATTCAGATCGAAATCCGGCCCATTCCGAAATGCATTTTTTGACTCAAAATTTTGATTTTTTAATGAAAAGTAACCATTTTTGGAATTTTTCATTAAAATGACTATGCACACATAGCACCACAATTGATTATGTATGCCATCCGCCTATAATTGGGAAGTTCCTGAAATGAATATTTGAGAAATAATTTTTCTACCCCACAATTGGAAAACGAGTTTTGCCTGATTCTTTGTAGAAAATTGTCCTTTTCCTAAATTTCTCAGAGAGATATCTATGCACACACTTTACTACACTGCCTTGTATATCTAAATCGGCAATAGTCGGAAACTTCATGCAATGAATATTTTGGAGAATTTTTTTTCAAATTGAATGACTCAACAGGCCGAAATCGAGTATTTCTGACCCTTTTATGAAAATATAAGAATTTTATAATTTTTCATCAAAATGTATATGCAGATATTTTAACTCAAACCATTAGTTATCCAAAGCGTCTATAGCTGGGAAGTTCCTGAGATGAATATTCTAGAAATAATTTTTCAAATTTCAGTACCCAATTTCTAGAGTGCAATATTTTCAGATTCTTTTCTTGAAATCGGTGCCTTTTCGGGTTTCTCGTTAAAAAGCGTAATCATACAATGTACCTTTATACATTATGAAGCTGAATAACCTTTAGCCAGGGACTTCATGAAACGAACTTTTCGAGAAAAAATCTTCAAACTGCTTCTCTTCAACTACACCAAACTAGTATATCTCACGGATTGAATCTCGTTTTCTCTGCTCCATCATGGATTAGTGAGGTAGGAAGCATACCCAAACTGTCTGAAACTTGTTTTAAAAGAACACTGCTCTAGACAATCGACGAATTTTCAGAAGTTTGGAAATCGAAAATGAGGAAAATGAAAATCAAAAATTTAGGAAAAGGACAATTTTCTACAAAGAATCAGGCAAAACTCGTTTTCCAATTGTGGGGTACTGAACTTTGAAAAATTATTTCTCAAATATTCATTTCAGGAACTTCCCAATTATAGGCGGATGGCATACATAATCAATTGTGGTGCTATGTGTGCATAGTCATTTTAATGAAAAATTCCAAAAATGGTTACTTTTCATTAAAAAATAAAAATTTTGAGTCAAAAAATGCATTTCGGAATGGGCCGGATTTCGATCTGAATAGCAGTTTTATAATGTCTGGGCACCCCTAAGTTAACGCAAATAAATATTTGAGCCTATCTTTACAAGTTAAGAAATTTTGATTTTTCGACCATTTTTCACTCAAATCCATATTTCTCCTAGGCCGGAGCCGGCAATAAGAAATAAGTGGTGTTTTGTGCAATGCGGGCATAACACCTTCCACCCACTCGAATATGGACCCCCAGTTATCATTGCTAGCTCAACGTGTCCGGGGGGTGGTCGAATCTTACCGATCCCCTCTCTTAAAGGGATACGGCATCGAAAAAATAAGTTACTTTTATTTTAAAAATCAGAAAATTCTATGAATAACTGTGAAAACCGCATATTTTTACGATTTTTTATAAATTTGTTATGAATTTTCAAAGGTGGTAAAATTTAGGTATACGGTAGCTCTCGCATCCGCGGACTTACGCTGTTTAGCGGCTGTAGAATCTCAAAAGGGATGATTCCGTAATATTTTTGCGTTTCTTTCTATTGATTCGTCTTCACAGATACTCGCCATTGTCTAATCAATTGCAAAAACACTTATTTTCACTTTGCTAAGGCCTTTTTTAAACTTTTTCAGCCGCTAAACAGCGTAAGTTTTGAGGATGCGGGAGCTACAGTACCTTTGAAACACGATATTTTTTTGAAAATTCATAATTAATTCATAAAAAAAATCGTGAAAATATGCGGTTTTGCACAGTTATTCTTAGAATTTTCAGCTCTTTTGAATAAAGATAAAAATAAAAGAATATAAAATTATAATTTTTTGGCTGCAAACTCCTTTAACCTGTTGCTTCGTAATTTTAGGAAATATCTGTCTCCGACCCACCGTCCATCCCTTGCCATTGTTGATTTCAGAAAATTTTTGTTACGCGAAGCTCGACAGCTTGAATAGGTATCCCGTCGCTGATGTCAGTGGCTCGTATGCCATGATAGGGCCACAGTTGATATTGTCGATCTGCAAAGTACGGTAGAATTGGATAGCGATCGAAAATTTTCAAGATTTATTTTGTCGAAAAACTTCAAGTAATTAGCGTCGTGCTGGTTTCGCAAGAAATGCCCTCTTCATTCTCTACATTATATCGTCGGTCAGGCCGTTGTGAGAGTGTGCGAAATAAAGAGAATTTTTTCTTGCGAAGCTATCCGTAGTGTGTGCATTTAATGAATGAGTATCTCGCTTTCTCGCTTGTAAATTTATTCGATCGAGAAATGCCATCGTATATTGAACAACGCACTGAGCTCGATGTTGCAAGTCTCCAACGTTAATTTAGTTTAGTAAAGAACGGTTCTCCATACCTCCTATCACTCGCTCTTTCGTATATATCACGCCTCTCACGAGAGGATCGAGCTAAATCGATGTATTCTGGGAATGGGGCCAAAAAGTGAAATTCCCCACACGGTGAAGAGAGGAAGCTGCACCAGCTCTGTAATGCGACTGTCTGACGCTAAGGGAGCGCAACAGTCATGCCTACTGTAGTTTCAACCGTATTTAACTTGTAGTACACTTGACATAGCAATCGATATTGTAACCAAATTTAATATGAGGCAGTGCCCGCAAGTTAGCGTCAACAGTCACTTCTCAGCAAGGTTTTTTCCTGCACCAACCGGCGAGCCAAGCTCAAAGCACATAATTCCAAACCAACAAACCAGGGTTGGGACGAGAGAGCACGCAAAAGTGAGAGAGTCCCTCTCGATTTCACACGCTCTCTCACTCCAAAGGCCTTTCTGGAAGGTTGACCGGTCTGTGGAATGATGTGAAAGTAACCCCCTCAAAAGTAATAAGCTAAAGTCAATATTTTTCTCTGATTTGGTGAAGGAAACGTACTCTGATCGATGGCTTCGATAAAGGGAGGCTTGATGTTGTCGACGGCTAGCGACTACAATAAAAGGTGTTAGGTCTTCTACACGCAAGGCGGTCTCGACTACCCCTATGCCTGACAATGAAGAAAAAAATTCCTCGTGACTCGCATAAATATTATTATTATTATACAAAAATGAAAGGCTACTATTCCACATTTAAAATACGTAAGAAGGACTTCCTAGTATTCTCAATTTCTCAAATGTGTGCCAATAACGATTTTCTGCCCTTACAGTAACAATCAAAAAAACTCGAATACACATGCTCCCTGTTTTCATCTGAACGTCTCTCTCGTTTCGACGCTTTATCCTCCTCATGTCAGTACGTCAACGGTTTTTTTAGTATTTTTGAACTGGTGATGTTCGTGAACTTTTAGTGCATCCAGAAGAAATGAAACGTTATGCAATACAATGGTTTTAAGTATATCGTATGTACTGAACGTTTACCGGTACGTGATCAAAATATTCGAGTTTTGTAACTTTATAAATAAAATTATTCACGACTCATGAGTTGGAGCGAGCATATTTTTCTATTTACCGGGAACTATCCGGACATGCCCGGTGAAATGTGTAATACAAAACCACAAATCCAATGCGAAATTCGACAAAGTTAACGAATTGTAATCATTACCGCATGCAGCCGGAAAATTCCTGCAATTCCCGGTTTTGTACTTTCTTTCGCATTGAATTTTTCGCTTTATTTTGCACATTTCATGTCCGGGTAGATCCCGGTAAGTCGAGGGCGATCCGCCGAATTAGCATAAATACGAGTCATGCTAATGAACTCACAAAGATGTACAATTCGAGTATTTCGATCACATGCCTGTAAACGTTCCGATATTTTCAATACGTACGATACTCCGGATGCGCGAAAATACTCTCCCCCCTCAAAAAAACTAATCGATAGCATTACATTGATAAAATGATACGAACAAACAAAATGTCGAAATGATACTTCCTGAGTTTACCGAGGCAAGAAAACACAGAAGAGTCTGAGGATCGCCAACATTCTTGTTTGGTAAACAACGGAAGTTTGTGTATTCGCTTTTTCGCAACCGTCGTAGTTCGTGTGTATGTGTAATAGTCAGGCGCCTCCCACCTGGAAGCCGAGTCCGAGGTAGCCATCGACGGTCATTTCCTTCAGGTACGAGTCCACGAACGTCGCTTGACCAAAGGTGCACGCGGGCACCGTGAGGGCGGAGTCATCCGTGCCGAACTACCAATGGAAAAGGATTAAGTGGAGGTACCCGTTTTTTTTCTCCCACTCGTATCCCAGTTCTCCAACAACTGGGAGAAGCAACAAAGGCTTTCAAAGATTTTCTACGGTACCCCTCAATCAGTCGCTGGGGAAAAAGTGGGAGAAGCCGGCGTCTTTTTTTAAAATTAACATGTTTCTACCAGTGGGAAAACTGGGATACCAATGGGAAGAAATACTAGAGACAGATATAGATAGTTCCGATATACAGTAGCGGTCAAAAGTCTTCGGACACTTTTTCTTTTTCTTATAACTTTTGAACACGAAAAGGTTGTCATCTCATAATGGTGGAGTCGTATGTGAAATCCATTGGAGAAAATGATGTCACTATTGGGGCATTGCGAAATTTACCAATTATTGCGTAGTAATGACGCAATCAATGCATACTTTTTGAATGGGCATTATTCTTACATGGAATTTTTCCTGCTCCCCTAACTTTCAGAGTGTTGAGATATGCCCTCGGTCTACCCATAAATTTTTTTTCAAGTTTCTGCGGATCCGCTACTTGGCTGCAGCAACGCTGCAATATCGAGGTCGGAAATCCATATCTCGCCTTTTAGACATCGCACTGACACGATCAAAGCATCAAAATGATCGCCATCATGCCTGCGCATGATCCTGAAAATATGGTCGCGGTAAGCCACCATTTGCCCTCAGGGCACGAAAAAGTCACTTTTTCGCATTATTGTGGTCTGACGAGGGGGAAGTCTATAGGACGTGATCTAAAGATCTGGTTTGGGCGTGGATTCTGTTGAGAATCTATGGGAGAACCGATTCCTAGCTGCAATAAGCGTTTCGATTGGTTTCCTGCCCGCGGCGATCGATTTCCGGAAGGACACTGGTTTGGCCACGCCCATTTTCTGCCCGTTGGCAACGATCAGACTTTTGAGCATATCTCAGCACTGAGCGAACGGACAAGGCTGGCATACCCATCAATGGAATCAGCGTGGCCGGCTCTATAATCTCATTCACAAATTGCATCGTCACTATGCAATATTTCATCATCCTTAGGCAATACTTCAGAAAGAGCTAAAATATTGCATATTGATGACGTAATTTGCTCATTTGAGTGGTGGAAAGATCAAATTTATTTTATTTGCACCTCATCCATATTTTTCCGTTGACTTACCGCAAAGAATACACAAAAATAGAAGTATTGCCTATGGATGATGAAATATTGCATAGTGATGACGCAATTTGTGAACGAGATTATAGAGCCGGCCACGCTGATTCCATTGATGCGTATGCTAGCCTTGTCCGTTCGCTCAGTGCTGAGATACGCTCAAAAGTCTGATCGTTGCCAACGGGCAGAAAATGGGCGTGGCCAAACCAGTGTCCTTCCGGAAATCGATCGCCGCGGGCAGGAAACAAATCGAAACGATTATTGCAGCTAGGAATCGGTTCTCCCATAGATTCTCAACAGAATCCACGCCCAAACCAGATCTTTAGAGCACGTCCTATAGACTTCCCCCTCGTCAGACCACAATAATGCGAAAAAGTGACTTTTTCGTGCCCTGAGGGCAAATGGTGGCTTACCGCGACCATATTCGCAGGATCATCCGCAGGCATGATGGCGATCATTTTGATACTTTGATCGTGTCTGTGCGATGTCTAAAAGGCGAGATATGAATTTCCGACCTCGATTTTGCAGCGTTGCTGCAGCCAAGTAGCGGCGCCGCAGCAACTTGAAAATTTTTTTATCGGTAGACCGAGGGCATGTCTCAACACTCTGAAAGTTAGGGGAGCAGGAAAAATTCCATGTAAGAATAATGCCCATTCAAAAAAGTATGCATTGATTGCGTCATTACTACGCAATAATTGGTAAATTTCGCAATGCCCCAATAGTGACATCATATTCTCCAATGGATTTCACATACGACCCCACCATTATCAGATGAAAACCTCTTCGTGTTCAAAAGTTATAAGAAAAAGAAAAAGTGTCCGAAGACTTTTGACCGCCACTGTATCTGATAAATGTGTGCATGTGTGTCGTTTAAGTGTGCATACGTAATAATCATGACAGTCAGAAAATGTGGGAAATTAGTGTGACATCAACGCTAAATTGTGCGTGCGCACTTATCATTATCATCTTATAACTATCCCAGAACCTGATCGTTGTTTGACCAATACAATACTATGCAATATTCGTCACGTCCGACGATAACGGCAGGTGAGGATGTGGTTTCAGGGGTCAGGATCACCGGTCAAGGTTGCTTGACCGAAAGATAGCAAAGAAAGAATGATCATGGTCGTCGAGCCAACTCAGAAGCAGATGTTGTCCGATAACTCACACTTGCTAGTATTTGAACATCGAGCTACACGATTAGCTCCCTTACCTCATTACACAGTAAACAACCATCTACCTATGCACTCCCACAAAGTGCCTATTATGTGTTGCTAAATTGAAATGAACTCACCCTGACGGTGTCCTGCCCGTAGAAGCCTCGGATGTTGCCCCACTCATACTTGATCTTGAACTGCTTGCTGTTGCTGCTTGCCGTCCAGGTAGAGGAAGCGGAGGAGTCGAACTTACGCTTGACCGAGCACACGTCAGACCTGCGCCCAGCAAGTTATAATATTGCAATGCTCACTCGCCAGCGGAACGTGTGTTTGCCGCGGAACGTTTTATTATTTCACAAAGGTGTTCGTGGACTTATAACAGCTAATAATATTTGTGGCAATTTCTATCGAATGGAAAAAGTTGTGAGATGCGAAACATGTCCATGAAGAGGTGTAACTTTAAAGCTTCAACGGTAAAGAAACCCTTCATTTCAACACTAAGAAAAAAACTAGTGTAAAACGAAGAAAATTTTCACTCACATGAATGTAAAATATCAAATTTAATTGATAATGATAGAGACCAACTAACGTCGGGTGAGAGCAGTTCGCATCAGGAACCCAGAGGTTGGCGGACCCAGTGTCCAGGTAGACCTAAAGAGGTGTAGTACACTCAGAGAAATGTCTGTCATATATGGCTCCTGAACTGCGCTTGTATGTTATATATAACATACTGTATGTTACTATACTGTATGTCTCTGTGTATATTAAATTTGCAAAAGAATGCCAATAATTATAGTTTGAAGTGCTCAAGGGATGACTGTTTCGCTCCCTTAAAGAAGGTGTCCCACGAATATTTATTCAAATGAGTTCTCACCGTGGGGCAATGGGGATCGAATACCCGATGAGAGCCTCGAAAAACGCAAGATTCAGTTTTTAGTTTAATAAACTTTAATATAAAAAAGTATCTCATATTGAACCTGTAATCGTTACAGTTGGTCGTTACATTTCGTGGAGAAGAAGTCAGAGAAAGGCAAAGAGGTCAGAGTAAGGGGAAACGAGGTGCGCGAGGTAAACGCGCGCCGCATTTGTGTTTCACCAACTAATGATAACAGAACATCGGGGAAAATAAATGGTCCCAATCGTGCGTGTTACGCCTTCTTTAACGGCAAACAGTTATATCCCTCGTGATGGTGACTAAACTTTGAAAGGTAACTATACAACTACCCGCATAAGAGGGAAATTTCACCCCCACACTCTTCATTCCCCGCGATCTCTCTTTAAAAAAGCGGTCAATTTCCCTGTTATGCGAGTAGTTGTTTAGTTACCTTTCAAAGTCTAATGGTGACCTCGTCTGTTCCGGCCCCAGGAGATCTATTCAACTTTTATTCAAACATCAGACTTGACAAATAAGAATCTAACTGTCGAAACTGCGCTACATGTCGCACAAATATTATTTTGTATATTATTACCTGGAACATTTGTCCAGGGGTTCCGATGGTGATGTTTCCCACGTACGATGTGTCATCGTAGTCGTTCACCTGATTTGTGTTTTTTTTAATATTTTACTACACAGCTTATCGTTATTTCCCTATTTCCGCTTGATCGAAATTGGAGATGCTAAGAAATACAATTATTTCGTTCAAAAAAAGTCAAAAGCACGAAGTTGTGTCAGTCAGTAAATATCCTCCTAACTGGTATAGTATCCAAATACTGGCATTTCAACTAAACTCTCTTCTCTCCCGTCCCACCTGTTGAGGGAATCCAGCAGCATCGATAGAGGTGCGGGCGGCGCGGAGTCGGTTCTTGTGAGCGGTGTACTCCTCCCACTTTCCAGACCCGATCAATTTCGAACGAAGAGACTCCTTAATTAGTCATTGAGTTGGCTGATGTATACCGCATCATGGGAAGCAATTGGTTGTCAATACCAGCAGATAAATACAACGCCAGATGAGATCAGCATGCGCCAATCCCCTAAGCACGTTTCTGGTATTAAAGAAATTGAATTAAATGAATTGAATTTATATGCCGTATGTAGTGTAATAGATGGGCAGTTTCTAAAATGGTGATGACGAGCTTGCGTATTTAATTTTGGTCGTGGTAATTTATGTTTTTTTTTTCTAAAAAAATGTAATATATAATTTATGCTCTTTTTTTCTCTTTTCCCTAGTCGACCATATTCACGCAACTCTGCTGATATATACTCTATACATCTATCTATCTATCTCCTTTCATATGTCACCAGTTTACTTGTTTTATGTTTCACACTTTACATCTGTTGAGATACGGATATACAATTGTTCTTTTGACATCATTTTGTTTAGGCCAAATGCCAGACGACGAGAGAAAAGCGAGAGACTACGCACAGAGAAAAATTTCTGTCATAAATGGCTCCTGAACTGCGTTTGTATGTCATATATAACATACAGTATGTTATATATATAACATACTGTATGTTATATAAAACATACAAGCGCAGTTCAGGAGCCATATATAACAGACATTTCTCTGAGTGCAGCGTTATGAAGATACACGGGCGTTGCGTTGCTTCACTCCTCTTTCTCCAATTCAAATTCAAATTCTGGATTTGTGCCAAAAATGTGTGGCAGACACCTGATTCGAAGTGATGCGCGCACTCTTTTTCGTCTCCACTGTGGCTTCCAGGAGACAGTTATCAGCGCAATTGTTAAAGGGACCCGGCAGAGTTCGGCAAATTGAGCTCAATTGGTGTAGTTTGAGTCACACATCACGGGAAAATTTCAGAAAAAATATTGGGACTTTCTGTTTCGAGATATGAACAATTCAATATTCGTGGTGTGCTAGTTCGACGTTTCTTAATGGTGTCTTGAGTACAGGGAATCATCATGAAACACCAGGAATTTTACTCAGTAGCCACCCAGGACATCGTACGAATTCATCAGCCATGAATTGTTAGGACTGGAACCGTTTTCAGAAATATTAGGAAAAGGCAGGGCCCTTTGGTCCATTGTGGTGTGGTTTGCGGGTAAGACCGTAGCGGCTCTCAAAATGGTCCTGAATTTTTTTTCCTTATTTTTTCCCGTGATCAGTGGGCAAAATACTACTAAATAAGTGCATTTCGCTATCTATGCGGGGTCCCTTTAAGAAGTTGTGCCTCTACTCTGTCTTTCATCACTCCCCGCCTATCACCACTAAATGTGAAATGTGAGGCCATGATCTCTAATAGTTAATTTCGCACGCTCTCCTATAATCTGACGGGCAAAGAGAATGTGTAAAATGAATATCAACTAGTTGTTTTGCGCAACCCACTTAAGGTTTCAAAGAGTTATTTTTACCGTAAAGCTCACCTTCTTCGTCAGCCGCATCTGGAACACCTGGGCGAGGGAGAGACCCAGGAGGGCAAGAATCAAGAGCCCGATCCGCATACCTAAATACGAATGATACCATTCCAGTAATTGATTAGCATTTTATAAAGTGAGATATTGACACTCCGAGGAGAAGATTCGAATGATGTTCTCAGCACGCATAAATGGGAGATAATAGAAAACGTCGGCTAAACAGACGAACAACCGCAGGCGCAATGGTTTTGTGAGAGCTAGTTCTATCTAATACTGCGAATTGTTTTCAATTTTAATCGATAAACACGCTGTAGCGGTCGAAAACTATCCTTATCAGCTCCTGTCACGGCTCTTTTATACACCAACTTGACACGCCCAATGACGCATGTCCCGCCCCTTCACACATTATTCAACACACTGTAGGCGAGATCAGCTATGCAGCGAGAGAAGCGACGATAGAACTCGCAAAATGAGAGAGTCAGACAACGAGAGACGGACTTGGCATCGTGCCAGTGCTGCGCTCGAGACACGCCCGCGACCGCCGATCTATGCCCTCTGAATCGTGCGATGCCTGTCATCATGAAACCCTGCCTTCTCCTGTCGGCGAAATTTGGGTGATTTTCCTTTCTCCCGCCGATTACAGCGTCATTTGCCGTGATTCGAGACCACCCTATATTGTACAACATTTAATTAAATCCAATTTTACCCAATATTATGTTACCTGTCAAATGTTACCTGTCGTTGATAATCAACAATAAGTTGATACACTTTTTTATAGTCAATAGGATCAGGACAACTGCGTTCACGTACCTGTAAGAGATATGAGTCTTCTGTCAAATGACCTTCATCTACGGGTAAGTGAGTAGTTGCTCTTAGTGCACATGATTCCAAACCTACAGACCAGGGTTAGAGCGAGAGAGTATGCTAAATTGAGAGAGTCCCTTTCGATTTCACACGCTCTCTCACTCCAAAGGCCTTTCTGTAAGGTCGACCGATCTGTAGAATGATGTGAGTGTCGCTAAATCACACAGAGAATGAAAACATTGAGATGCGACACCCAGTATATGACGCCGTTTGCGTTAGGATCAACAAGGGTCTGGAACAGGTCAAAAATCGAATTCGCTGAAAACATGTTCCTAGGGGTAACTTTCGATGCTGAAAACGCTGGCGTCATCGATTTCGCAATAGGACGCCATTGGGCGCCGGTATGCCGCCGCGCACTTTGGGCATAAAACGCGTTTTTCGATAATAACTTCTCAGAAACGAGTCAAAATCGTGAGAAAACTAAAAGTTTAAATCAGAATTTCGCGTTCTATCAAATGGCGCTAATGCCACATCATGAAGATTTCTCGTTTCAGAGAAAAAGTCGATTTTTGACACAGGCCGCATTGCGGAAATTCCCAATACCAGATTATAGAGCAGAATTTTCTGATCATTTTGGTGTATAGGTTGTGCTACTTGACCCTGCGGAAAGTTGTTTTACATAACATTGAATGATTTTCACGCGCGCGGATCGCGTGTACACACGCGGCATCCGCATGGTCGATGCGGTAGTGATCTAGAACTTCAATCCGAAGGTCATTGGTTCGATTCCCATTGGTTGCCAACGTTTTTTGCCGAATTTTTTTTCATCAAAATTTCACCCCCTTCCAATAAATCACTTTTTTGAAAATTCTGAAAATTCGCCATTATTGGAAGGGGGTGAAATTTTGATGAAAAAAAATTCGGCAAAAACGTTGGCAACCAATGGGAATCGAACCAATGACCTTCGGATTGAAGTTCTAGACCACTACCGCATTGACCATGCGGATGCCGCGTGTCGATCCGCGATCCGATCCGCGATCCGCGATCCGATTCGATACGCGATCCGCGCGCGTGAAAATCATTCAATGTTATGTAAAACAACTTTCCGCAGGGTCAAATAGCACACCCTATACACCAAAATGATCAGAAAATTCTACTCTATAATCTGGTAATGGGAATTTCCGCAATGCGGCCTGTGTCAAAAATCGACTTTTTCTCTGAAACGAGAAATCTTTATGATGTGGCATTAGCGCCATTTGATAGAACGCGAAATTCTGATATAGCCTTTTAGTTTTCCCACGATTTTGACGCGTTTCCGAGAAGTTATTATCGAAAAACGCGTTTTATGCCCAAAGTGCGCGGCGGCATACCGGCGCCCAATGGCGTCCTATTGCGAAATCGATGACGCCAGCGTTTTCAGCATCGAAAGTTACCCCTAGGAACATGTTTTCAGCGAATTCGATTTTTGACCTGTTCCAGACCTCTGTTGAGCCCTTGTTGATCCTAACACAAACAGAGTCATATATTGATCAATATTGTATCATATCAATATTATCAATATTGAGTATAGTATATATAGTATAGTAATAGTATCAATATTGAGTATAGTATATATAGTATAGTAATAGTATCAATATTGAGTATAGTATATATAGTATAGTAATAGTATCAATATTGAGTATATTCGCGCATTGAGATAGCGTTCGACAACAAGAGATTTGTAAGTGTATCATACACTTGGTGTCGCATCTCAGTGTAGGATACACTCAATACACTCAATCTCTCGTACTATTTTAATTTTTTCGATCTTTCAAGTTATAAATGTGATACTTGCTACTAAATATGAAAAGTACCATCAAATCGAAGTCGTCAAAGTATGTAGTGAAAAAATCATCCATCGCATTAGCATTAAATTAAAATAAATTTTTAATAGATCTATCAAAAAAATTGAGAAAAAACTGGGACTAGGTTCACAGGCTTGCTCATGATCATGAGTTGAAGTGGAACATAACTGTGATTGATTGGATCCCCCGAGGACTCAGATGGCGACGTGGACGACCACCAAAAAGATGGAAAGATCTCTTCATGAGAACAATCGGACCGATATTTCTCAGACAAGCAAGAACTCAAGAGTGACCAGTCATGCACATCAGAGCTTACTCTTTGTACATGTGTAAAAACACAAAATATTTTTTAAAAAATCAATAAATTACAATAACGTACAAACATGTGGAGACAACAAATCAATCAACAATTATTAGCAACTTTATACCGATGGGATATCCCAGGGTATCCAACCGATTATTGGAAACAGCTCAATCCTACATGATGAACTAGAATTGTGCACACAGAAAAAAAGGTCTTACATACGGCCCATAAGATATGGGGGTTCTTAACAAAATGTCTTATATATAAGACATTTTGTTAAGAACCCCCTGGTCTTATGGGCCGTATGTAAGACCTTTTTTTCTGTGTGTGTAGCGATGTCCTCAGAAAATGTGGGGGGTAGGTTGAAAATCGATGCAGGCTTTGTTGCACATTATGGTTGCTGCTCTGAATGCGACACCTTCCACCGCTAGAGATCTCTGTCTTGATATTACAATTTTAAAATGATACGTTCATGAAATGGACTACTGGTGGTGTACTCTCTTTCTATACCTCGACCTGTCTCTCACTTTGCCATGCACTCTCGCAGCCGTATCTGTTGTTTAGCACGGATTATCAACGGAACGTTTTATCATTTCGGACGAGTCCTCGTAAATTTGTAATACGAACAATTATGAATACCACTCAACTCCTATATTGTAGGAAACACGCAGAGAATGAATACACTGAGATGCGACACCCAGTGTACGATACACTCAGTACTGAGTGTATTCGCGCGTTGAGAGAGCGTGCGAAAACGAGAGACTTCTAAATGTATCGTTCACTAGGTGTCACATCTCAGTGTAGCATAAACTCAATAGTAAGTGTATTCGTTCTGGGTGCAGCGAGTAGGAGACCACTATTTTCCGATTTGTATAGAAAACCATAAAACCCCAATGAGATCGTGAAATTTTGTGCTTTCTGAGGACCATCCAGATTAGAAGAGTATACGGTACGCAAAAGGTATTACGCGGTGATAACGAGTTATCAGTGCGTTGTGTCTCGATTGCGCTGCACATTCCACACACATTTTGCCTGATCGCATCAGCTTTCGGAAACTCACACATCGCATTATTCTCCATTCGCTGTCGACGCCCTTCCCATTTTGAGTGGTCAAAATTCGGGCTAAATATTCGCATCGCATACACTATCTGGATTCGTGAAAGAGAGTGCGTATGCGATCAGCATGGCCCCTGAAGAGTCCGACTTTACCGATTCACTAACATGCATGGAACGAATGCACTGACAAAGGGTCGCTCAGTGTATGAAACAGTAAATGTTAAAGAAGGCGTAACACGAATGATTGAAACTAGTGTGGCGCAAACGAACTCGAACTAAACGAACCCGAACCCCGATTCATTCTCCACCGCGCTCGAGAAACGAACCCGGTCGAATTTGGTGCCCACTTTCGAGGGCTAAAATGAACTCGACGAAAACAAACGTTCGTTTCCCTCGGACAATGGAGGGCTGGCTTTTTCGAACTAGTTCGTTTTCCATTTCATTCTCTCTTCGCTTCTTCTCGCGGTCGGCGAAGCGCTTTTGCGCGTCCGCGATGGGGGACCCTATGCCCGAACCACCGAATTCCGGTCACAAACCGATGTCCAAAAGTCTGTCATCAGATGTATATCAATATTTTGAAAATATCAACGATGTGGAATACAAGTGCAAAAGTTTTCATATCTGGAAGCTCTCACCACCTCGGCTACCTTAGTTGTGACTACGGTAGCAGAGACTTTGATTCGACTTTCGTGAGTGGGACACTTTTGCAGGGTCTCGATATACCCCTAGGCGAAGGTCTTTCACGATCCACCTCATACCCAGTCCCCCGGAATCATTAAATTCAGAGAACCGCTTTACTTAAAAATCGATTTTTACATAGGGCGCATTACAGTCAACCCCGCTACCAGATGAAAGCGTGCATTTTTTTCGATTATTTTGATAAATTTGGTTAAGCATTCGAGTGGGTGGACGGTTGTTTCGCATTGCTTAAAAGATTTTTCACGTATGCACACGCGGCGTCCGAGTTATCGTGGTAGTGTGCACTTCAATCTGATGGCCACTGGCTCGATTCCAGTCGGTTGCCAGCGTATTTTGCCGAATTTTGTTGTATTGAAAGGCAGACACACACAGAAAAAAAGGTCTTACATACGGCCCATAAGATATGGGGGTTCTTAACAAAAGGTCTTATATATAAGACATTTTGTTAAGAACCCCCATATCTTATGGGCCGTATGTAAGACCTTTTTTCTGTGTGCATACGCACTGATACCCTAAAATGTAATTATGAAAGAGCATTGTCGTTTGAGCGCATTCTTATCGCCGACCGGACACAGCCCCACATAAATCGGTGCTTGATACCTGACATCAAGATCACTAGAGAGGAGACATATTTGATTGATCTTTTGTTGCTATAGTTACGGATATCAATACGTCGGCCTTTCTTTCGATGAAAAAAGGCAAAAGTCTTTGGTAGCCGACTGGAAGCGAACATATGACCTTCGGATAGAGGATCTAGACCCGTAGAAAGGTCAAAACAGGTGAATATCACCACACCGCACCCCAATTATGCGCAATAAATGTACCTCATTTTCTTCCGCATAATTTTTTTTAATTTTCAAAAAAACTCCTCTGGAATTTGCGATGAAACCCACCCATTCCAAAAAATGGACGATTTCCTTGAAAAACTATAAGCTGTATGTTGTGCCGATTTTCTACTCGTTTCATCTTCCGCTGAAGGGGTCAATCAAGTGTGAATGTTTTGCGCGTGAATGGTGCTTAGATTTACATTTAGCCATTATCTGTGCGCATCATTCTCAGCACGTTTCTGGGCGTGCCGCACAGAAGAAGTCTAATCGGGCATTGATATTTCGAGCTTCATCTATTTCGAGCGGATTTCGAGCTTCATCGCATCATAGTGCACAGAGAGTTAGGACCATACGTGTCCACGGCCGCAGTCTCACATTTGGGGGGCCGTTCGCACCCATGATGGGGGTATATACCACTTTGACGTTGGTGGTACCAACCCGAAACCCATTTTGGACCATAACCCCCTATGCATGACAGCCCCGAGCCCCAAAGAAATCCTTTGGGGCTCGGGGCTTCCACGTATAAGGGATAGATGGGTGGAGGTGACCTATGGGTATTCCCCTCTGTCATTTCCCGCTCGGGGTCTACCTCCTGCAAAAAAAACTGACTCGAATAGATCAATTTCAAAAAATCTTCATACTGTAGCCCCGCTACAGTAACCCTGGGTACGGTGTAATCGATACGGTATTCCCTTCTGGCATTTTCCGATTGTAGGTCTAGCTCGTGCAGAAATCCCGACTCGAATAGATCAATTTTAAAAATTCGTCATACTGTAACCCCGCTACAGTAACCCTGCGTACGGTAGGGGAGAAACGGTAGACCATCCAAGCAATGGCTATTCGAGTTACACCTCCTTAAAAATCGCCGAGTCGATTTGATCAATTTGAATTTTCAGCATACTGTATCCGGTTACGGTATTGGCAATGTCGTGCCGGGACCGCGGTATACCGCTTAATTTCTACTCGAGACCTAGCTCATGCAACAACTCCCTAGTCGATTTCATCAATTTGAAATTTCAGCATAATGCAGACGGTTACGGTATTGGCAATGTCGTGCCGGGACCATCGTATGCCGTCCGATTGATTACTACTCGAGGCCTACCTCATGCAACAAATAGCGAGCGAATTGGCTCAATTTGAATTTTCAGCATACTGTAGACTTGATTACGGTATCGGCAATGTCGCGCCGAGACCACCGTATGCCGTCCGATTAATTACTACTCGAGGCTTACCACATGCAACAAATACCGAGCGAATTGGTTCAATTTGAATTTTCAGCATACTGTAGACTTGATTACGCTATCGGCAATGTCGTGCCGAGACCACAGTGTGCCCTCCGATTAATTCCTACTCGAGGCCTACCTCATGCAACAAATACCGAGCGAATTGGCTCAATTTGAATTTTCAGCATACTGTAGACTTGATTACGCTATCGGCAATGTCGTGCCGAGACCACCGTAAGCCGTCCGATTAATTCCTACTCGAGGCCTACATCATGCAACAAATACCGAGCGAATTGGCTCAATTTGAATTTTCAGTATACTGTAGACTTGATTACGGTATCGGGAATGTCGTGTCGAGACCACCGTATGCCGTCCGATTAATTACTACTCGAGGCCTACCTCATGCACCGTATACCGGGTCAATATTCTCAATTTCGTATTTCCGGATTACGGTACACCGGGTTACGGTACTTTTTTTTCGCTGCGGGACCCCGGCGGGTAAGTTACCATAGGCCACTTTTGGTTTGGTGGACCCAACCCCGACACTAATTTTAGACCATGATACCCCCTTCATGAGTGCGAACTGCCCCCCAAGATTCCATGATACCCCCATCATGGGTGCGAACTGCCCCCCAAGCGGGACTGCGGCTTGGACACGTATGGTTAGGACACCCAGTGTATGATACACTCAATATTGAGTGTATTCGCGCGTCCAGAGAGCGTGCGAAAACGAGAGATACGAGAGACAGAGAGATACGAGAGATGTATCATACACTCGGTGTCCTATCTCAGTGTAGGATACACTCAATAGTAAGTGTATTCATTCTGGGTGTGATCAGCGAACTATGCACATAACAGTTAATGCAGTTTTTGAATAAACGCAGGCAATATTTTCGATAATCGTATTGTCTGAGATTGTTTTGTAATGATAATGTCTAAACAATATCCATTCCAATATTACCTGGAAAGCAATTATAGTTTCGAATTAGTCAACACTCCCTTTAATTGTATGTTTCATCTGTATGATTTCAACTGATAACATTGACCTTTCGCATTGTCATCTCGTTCCATTTTGGAAAAAGAAGTTGCCCAAATCTTTGAATTCCACAACCACGGACACGAATTCGAGTGAATAAAGTAACATTAAATTTATCAATCTATATATTGTATCCACTAGAGTATCCCTACTCGTATCCAAGATAAGCGCAATTTTGTCAATAAACCATCAATTAGTGGGCATTAGCTATGCAATCATCTTTTCGTATTGTTTCGTATTGACAAAGTAGCAAGCCAATTTGAGGTTACACAATGTAATACACATCTTCATTTTCTCTCTCGAGAACAAGCAAAAGAGAGGAGCCAGAGGCATCTGTATCTCAAACGTCCTTCTTTTTAAAACCAAAGTAGACCCGTATCGTTCCAGTTTCACCATCCGCACATAAACACAAAAATTAGAAAACTTACGATTCGATTGATTCAATTAGAAGCCACGACAAATGGTGTTGAGTGAGAGGGCTAGCCTGCACATCATTCCACAGGCCGGTCAACCATACAGAAAGGCCTTTGGAGTGAGAGAGCGTGTGAAATCGAGAGGGACTCTCTCACTTTTGCACACTCTCTCGCTCTAACCCTGGTCTGTAGGTTTGGAATCATGTGCCTGTTAGCAGTTTAACTATTTTTTTCTGCAAATACGACTACTATACTTTCATGTGAGACATATTATTCCTGACACCAAAGCAAAGGGCCTGCAGGAGGTATCATTCGGGGGCAGAGGTGGTCGGGGTCTTCGAACTCGAGGCAACTGGGTCAAGGCAATGGATCTTGCTTGGCTTTCTTGGTCAATTGTAGTGCCGATCTTAGACAAGAGACATTGAGCGTAGAAGTAGATCTTCCTGCTTCCAGTGACATCCTGACTAGTAGAGTGCGCAATGTGAGATCACGCACTCCTCATTTCACACACTCTCTCGACCGGTCGCTTGGTGAGAGAGTGTGCGAAATGAAGAGACCGTGGTCTCACATTGCGCGCTCTACTGACTAGCGTGTTCTCAAAGAGTTCGCGCTCTGTACGCGACAGTGGCATTCGACCAGTACTTTTTGTTAAATGTTTTATATGTATTTCTATTGGAAAAATCAAGATCACTGTACCACTTCCTTCGGCTCACTACTGTCAATATATGCACCTAGCGAAACATAAGATTGCCATGTAAAAGCTTGTCATCCAGATCACGCCCAGATTCGATAATTTTTTCAACCCCTACTGACTTCGCGAGCAGGCCTCCACTAGAAATCGGCTTTCACGCTCATTGTCTAATTTTTCCGGAACTTTGCAACGCTGCGCGTTTTTTCCGGGGTTTCACGATTTTTCTTGCGTCAAAAGCTGAATTTTTCTTCTTTAAGGGAGGTGTGTAAGCAATTTTGAGTAATGCTCTGACCCTCTCAATTCTGAGCGCTCTCTCGCGCTGTCTGATCGATGAGAGAGCATGTAGAATGAGGAGAGTCTGATTATTACTCGCAATTTTATTACACGAGTATTCTTCGTAAAACTCCGAGCGAAATTACCCTGAATAGATTCACGAAAATCGCATGTCCATCGAATTTTGTTAAATAAAATGAGAAAAGTGAGACTCTTTAGACCTCTTTAGATAGCGAAATGAAGAAACCGTGGTCTCGCATTTCGCACTCTACTGTTCAGCGCCAAACGCGAGTTAAAATATCTTCATTAAATTCGATATGTTGGTGCTTAATATTTACAATCATTGTACAATCTGAACCGCAACGGGTATTTGAGCATTTTTTAATACGGTATATTTACGGATATCGATTGATTCACAAGTAGAACCCGATCTCTTTGCCGATGACAGCCAACTCCTGAACGGCTGAATTATCGATTTTACATACGTATACCGTATACCTTTAGTCCCTGAGACGTGTTCAAATAGGTCACACCGATATCGTCCTTGTGTTCACGCGCAAATTCCTTGACCGCAGCATACCTGCGCATCATTAGCATCGATCAAGATAGATTCAGAATACGGTGGACTACAGTACGTTCGAAATATCAACCAACTTTTGGTCCGCCATCCAGCCAGGCAACTCGTCGTGGAACTTTTCGTAGTGCCGCTCCGTCTGGGATTACGGTAGGATTAGCGGCTGATCGATATCGATTTTCAGCTACCGTAACTCACTCGTTTGATGAAATTCTCTACGTAGATGCGCTTCGCCTCCCTCTTCGGCATGTCGCCCAGCTTGCTCCAGGCGTTCCTGGTCAATGAGAAGGCTTACGGTAATCAACGATTGATCGATTTCTGGATTTGACGATTTTGAGTTTCTCGGTTACAGTATTCTTCAAACGCACCTGTTCAATGAGTCATCAACCAACAATCGATCTATTTCTGTACTTTCAGGTTACGGTACTTATCCATCTATCTATTTGTTATTTAAAACCATAACGAAAGTGACCAGGGAGATGGTCAGAGAGTTGCTCGCTATTACTTCATTCATTCATTCATTCAAATTTAATGGAAGTGACCGTATTATGTAAAAATTTCTTCGGAAGGCTACTGTATACCGTAGGCTACCGTACCACTTGAATCGCTCGACTATGTGGAAGATGGAAGGCTTGGGCGTGGTGCAGGGGCCGAAGGTGGCCTGCAGAATTTGGGAGAGTGTAATTGTGTCCGACTGCACATGATTCCAAACGTACAGACCAGGGTTGGAGCGAGAGAGTGTGCAAAAGTGAGAGGGTCTCTCTCGATTTCACACACTCTCTCACTCCAAAGTCCTTTCTGTAAGGTTGACCGGTCTGTGGAATGACGTGACTGGGATTAATTGACTCTTCGAACAATATCTGTACTTAACGAACTTGTGAAACTCAACAAAGATCATTTCAAGGATCAATTCTCATTTGTTTGGATTTCCTGCAGAATTTGGGAGTGCGTAATTGAAGGTAGGTTTCCATACGCATACTAGGTTTGACCAGTCGAAAAAATACTTTGTTGAAAAATCAGACAGTAGTTTGCCGGCTCGTTCCGGAAAATGATCGAAAATGATCGTTCGACGATCATTCCGGCTCTAGTGCACACCATATGTTCATTGATCATTCCAGAACCATTCGTATTTGACGAATTTGTGAAACTCAGTTATGTCGAGTGAACATGCATTTAGTTATTTAAATATTTGGAAAGATCAAAGATCAACTCTGACCTGCTTGAACAGTCCGTAGGTAATAAGCTGCTCGTCGATCGGGGTCTGGATGGGGCCTGGAAGAGCAGAGATCAAAGAAAAAAATGTCAATGATAGATCAAAGATCAGTTTTGGTCACACCATAGGTACAGTACTTTTGCATTATTATGATCAGGATAGTAGGCACATGATCATCATAGGACCATTATCGTTCATAGACAGTACAAAACCACGAGTACAGAATTCTGTGGGTGCGGAACGTATGGAAAATAATGGACGGCCTTTCCAAAGGTATAATTCAGGAGAAAATATGCGATTGAATACTATGATATTATAAACTCTCCCATCATTGGGGGGGGCTCTCTCACTTTTGCACACTCCCTCGTCATGCACTCAGAGAAAAATTACTTCGTCGCATGCATGAAGTAATTAATTACTTCTGTGGAAAAAGGCTAGAACATCGATCGAAGTAATTGATTACTTCAAACACATTTATAGTGTATTTCCACAGAAGTAATTAATTACTTCATGCATGCGACGAAGTAATTTTTCTCTGAGTGTGATCCCTTTCTGGAGTCTGCTTACCGTCTTTAGGCAACATCTGCACGAATTGGACGAGGGCTGCAAACGCCTTGTCAAGTTGGTCATCGGTGAAGTCGGCCACGGACTCTTGATGGGCGTCTTGAGGAGGCATCTAGGGGATATCGATTGATTATCACTGACACATCACTGGCGTCGACTATAGCTCGTTGCCTTAGTAGTGCTAAGTCGGCATGCCGATAGAAACAAATTGATAGCAATAATTAATATGGCTGGCTACTTTTTTTTTGAAGTACGCAAAGAATAGATTACTTGAATCGAAAACAATTAGCAACGAAATCCTATTAAAACCGGATAAAAGAAGCAATCGATTGACAGTTATGTCCCAAAAATGATATAATTACAATTAGCTAGAGAAATTTCGCTGTACGAGCGCTTCAAAATGTAAACAGTCAATTGCGAAGAATCAATCGTAAGCAGATGAAATTACAGCGATGATTCACTGGCCACATCACGGCCCCGTCTAACATCTAGAAAGGGGTCAGAAGCGAGAGAGTGTGCAAAAGTGAGAGAGGTTCTCTCATTTTCTCTGTTGCTGCTTGCCCCTTTCCGGAGGCATGGAAACTGGAGTAGTAGTGGGATAATTCACCCTCTCTCGAGATCCAAAGCAAGTTGATTTGTTCCCCAGGTAATCCAAAAGGCAGCTGAATTTGCGCTTCAAATTTTCACTATTTTCGTGACGCGTGCATTGTTTTTCGCTGAACGTGCCAGGAGAGCTAATTGATTACAATAAGAGAAAGACGAAGAGACGCGGAAGAAAAAACACCGCGTCATTCCACAGAGTTGTAAACCATACAGAAAAGACTATTGAGTGAGAGAATGTGTAATAGAAAACCGAGACGTTTCGGTGGGTTCGGAATCATGTGCCCTCTTTAACCTCCAGGAAGAGGCCAGGGGCGAGAGAGTGCGCAAAACGAAGTCACTCATCTTTTCACAAGCACTCGTAGATACCCGACCCCTTTCTGGACACATCATTCAACAGGCCGGTCAACCTTCCAGAAAGGCCTTTCGAGTGAGAGAGCGTGTGAAATCGAGAGGGACTCTCTCACTTTCGCACGGTCTCTCGCTCTACCCCTGGTTTGGAATCATGTGTGGAGGCGTGAAATCGCGTTCGCGAGGGAAAATGAGGGGAGAAAGGAATGATGCCCCATGAAAATATCCAACGCGGGTCGTCTATTCCTCATCTTCCTTAATAATAACGCGGACTATATTGGAATGCATAGAGATGAGGCGAGATGAGCAGCAAGATCCTCCGAAAAGGGGTCAGCATCGAGCTTGCCCGTCCTTTTCTGAACACTTGCACCTACAGACAAGGCTCGTGGCGAAAGAGTGTGCAAAAGTGAGAGAGTCCCTCTCGATTTTGCACGCTCTCTCACTCCAAACCCCTTTCTGGAGGGTTGGACGGCCTGTGGAATGATGTGAGAAGGGTCTTCTGGCGTGTCAAATGACGCCAAGTGCGACCGGAACCCCCGCTAGAGAGTCTAGTATATCGTGGAGTGGAAGGGGAGCGGAGCAACGGACCGGCGAAAAATGATGATAAGACTATGCCAAACAGTGATAAGAGGCTGTTTTGAGACCGCGAGGAGTGGAAGGAAGCAAGAGAGTAGGTGAAAGTGAGAGAGTGCGAGGCGATGAAAGTATTGGGAAATCGAAAAATCAAGGAAAATACGTAGACTCTGCGGCACTTGAGGATGTTCGGCGGCTGGAAAAGTTTTTTCACGCCTCCAGAAAAGGGTCGAGAACGGGAGTACGTTAAATTTTAAGCGTCTCGGCCACTATCAAGAGGTTTTCCCTGGGTTGTGAAATGATGCTCGAGTCCTTGGAAGGTCTTACACGGCGGGAAATGTGCGGTAAATGGGTCGCTAATGAGCAGTCTCGGGGTAACTCATCGTAATTGAAGAGGTAGACTTCAAGGGAGAGGGGAAAACACAAGTGAGTAAGGGGTTGTTTGTTTATGTGCATAGCCGAATCGCTTCTTTTGACAGCACACGGTGTCAAGCCTACAGACAGGGGTCAGGGCGATAGAGTGTGAAAAAGTGAGAGAGTCCCTCTCGATTTTACATGCCCTCTTACTTCAAATTCCATTTTGTAGGTTGTCTGGCCTGTGGAGTGATGTGTTGAGTATTTAGGTGAGGGAGTGTGCTTGTTTATGTGCATAGAGGAATCGCTTGTTTTGACAGTAAGTAGTTAGGGGAATCAGCTACCGCGAAAAGCCTAGCAAATCGAACGTTTTTTTTCTTTTACTGAGAATCACCACTTTCCACTAACCTCCGAAAGCGGTCGGCAGCTAGAAAGGGGAGAGTAAATCGTTCGCGACCCCTTTGTGGAGATTGTCTGGCAGGTGGAATGGTGTGAAATCGGTTGAAATTCGGCGATAAAATGGCCTTTTCCAGTTGTTTTCGGGATTTGGCATTGTGGAGACACACAACGATGCGCATCATTTCACAGCAAAGTGATACCACCGCCAGAGAAGGCACAATACATGCAGTATAACAGCGGGGAGCAATCGAGACACAAGTAACAGAGTCACCAAATATCGCAACATAGATATTTATACTGACTATCTATATTTACAATCATTCTCTCCATAAAATACGTCATTTACATTTAGCCTAAAACATGTGATATGATTCACTTATAACCGGGGGGTGGATACCACGCCACTGACGAGAGGCTCGACTTGAACTTGGCATTTTGGAAAAAATCGAAATCATTTTTTTATTTATTTTTAGGTTCCACTGCATCCAACTAAGACATCCTCGAGATATTACGCCATGAAAAACTTTTTTCATCGAGATGCAGCATGTGATAGCTGGAACTTTGAAACTTTGAGCCATTTTTTCAACCTTTCAATGCAATTTTTGTTGAAACTTGTTGCTTGGAGCTATGCCTAATTTTCGACTCTCTTTCAATGTATGTTATTGGTTTTACGACTAACCTCCAAAATTTGCATATAGATACGGTATTTTAATTAACCAAAAAACTGTCGAGGAAACCTGAACTTATATTTCACCTTGGTCTGGGAAAGGTGACGACGATTCGAATGGTATATTTATGCACCCATAACTCGGGAGCTGGCACAACATTTCATATGGAAAACTTTTTAAAATCATCTTTTTCTCCATTCTCAACACATTTAGGCCGGTTCATTTGTCCCTCTCGCCAAGAATGACACGGCGTATCTCTCATTCCGCACGATTCAACGAGCCTGGTGGTGTTGAGAATGGAGAAAAAGATGTTGTTAAAAAGTTTTTCATATGAAATGTTGTGCCAGCTCCCGAGTTATGGGTGCATAAATATACCATTCGAATCGTCGTCACCTTCCCCAGACTATGGTGAAATAAAAGTTCAGGTTTCCTCGACAGTTTTTTGGTTAATTAAAATACTGTATTTTTATGCAAATTTTGGAGGTTAGTCGTAAAACCAATAACATACAGTCAAAATGACATATTGTGAACAAAATATTATAAGATTTCATAAGTTATTATAACTATTTATAACTTCTTTTTCCTGAAGTTCCCAGCGAATGGAAAATTATGAAATTTTGGCAGGCGTCCTTTTTCCGCTTGTGAATAACTTATTACGGAACAGAATTTTGATAAAAAATCATTTTAAAAAGTTCTTGGCGAATTCCGTTTGTTTTCATTTAAAGCCAGAGCCGGACTCGGCGTGAGCCAGAGCCGGGATTCGAAGCAAGCCGTATCCGGGGATTAGGGAATGCTGGTGCGTCGCATATCTCGCACGGTTACGGTTGCTTTTGAGTTCCAAACGCTCGCCCGATTCAACGTTTTATCGATTTTATTAATGTTCGCCCACTTTATTTTCGCTGTCGATCGTTGCTAGGCCCACTGCTCATGGTTTGTAGCGGGTTGGGTGATTGAACTGCGCCGTCCGGTGCAGTTCACGACCTCAATTCTCGTTTCTGCTATATTTAGTTAATTGTTGCCAGTTTCAGGTGCTGCTTTAGCGCGCGTAGAGGGCGCGACGACACGTCGCCGGACGCCAGGCTGCCCGAAAAGGTCAGGTTTGATCGTTTCGCGTACCGATTTTATCAAAACATTTAGCTTTCCTAGCTGATTTAGGTGTTTGGCACGATTTTTTTGGGGGCTATGCCTTCGATGTGCACACGTTAGCAGCTATAAATGGTCATCAATAGATGGAAAAAGCTCTTAAGAATGAGTTGACACTTCCGGCAATGACCACGTACTCGTGCCAAAGCTAATTTATTTAGTTCTGCAGCGTGGTCGGCCGTTGTCGACTGATTTTCTTTGGTTTGTGAGTTGTGGAAACGTGCAGTTGAACCGTAATTTTGTTGTGGCAACACCTGCCACGTCTTTCCCATGACGTATGATGTCCTACGTATGCCGGAAAATGGAAATAACGCTTAATTTCGCTAGGAGTATCAATATTTCTTTATAATTTCATGGATGGATTACTTAGCTCAACACTTATCGATTTGTTCCAGGCGTCGAGAGGCCGGGCGGATCGCGCGGGCGCACGGAGCCGACGAGGTTTGTTGCTTTTATTCCTATTTAGATGCTCATCTTGATTTTTGTATGAGGTGATGTCCAATGTTTCGGCGTTTTCTTTGTTTTCCACAAATAGTCTAGCCGTAAAACATTCATGAAAGTTCCGCGGTAAATTCGCCGTGATGGTAGTAAGCATGGGAAATTGAAAAATATTTATTTATTATCGCAATATATATTTTGAGTAATTGAATCTACTTCTCAGCTCTCTCAGGCTCCGTCGCTTGAAGTGGATTTGAGGAGGAAGGGAGGGAAGAGGAGGAGGAGACAACAATTTATCAGATATGTTTTACACATTATTTTTTATTTTATTTGATTTGAACAGTATAGCTTGTGTTACAATCTCAGGGACATCGCCGCGCGGCACCGACGAGGCGCCACGCGGCACCGACGCGACGCCACGCGGCACCGACGCGACGCCACGCGGCACCGACGCGACGCCACGCGGCACCGCGGATGAGGAGACTGGCTGGAGCCGCAGCTCAGGTTTGTATTAATTTTAAATCCTTTGAAATTACAAACAATGTTCTTGCTTGGTTGCTACTTGTATTTGGCACTTTGGGAGTTTAAATCGTTGAGTCGTTACTAACAGGTCATGATTATCCAAATAGGGGTGGTCGTCACAGACCGATGCGCGAGTAGTACAGTACGAAATACCGTAAACTGCCCGTGTTACCGTTTCCCCCTTACCGTATCATGTGATAATATCAGGTTTTGAAAAGACTGAGGATCTTAGGTTACTTGTTGACGAGAGTTTGAGTAGTACCGCATTAACTACAGTAAACTGGTTACTGTATTGTAGGTTACAGTAACCTCGCTACAGCATCCAAACGTTACCGAAAAGTGAAAATTTAGATGGAATGTTTAAAAGGGGCACTGAGCAAGCAATTTTAGGAATGCCTATAATAATGCAGTTGCAGTCATACATGAGCTAGGGTGTCGCCAGCAACAGAACCCTCCCGCTTTTTTTCCGAAAACCCTCCCGCTTTCGGTTCAAGCCGTTGCGATTTTGGATCAGACCCTACCGCATTTTGCTCAAAATCACTAGGTTTTGTCGCTGACCCTCCCGTTTTTGACGTACCAGCAACAAACCTTACCCATCTATGGTTGCAGTATTCGTAGTTACGGTCGCGCTTCTCCAGTATCAAACACTTATCTGGGAGGTGAAATTGAGTTAGTCTTATATTTCAAAACGCGCGAAACATTGAGCATTTGTCTATGCATCGGTTGAGAAATTTTGGAAAGAAAATTTTTACGATATCGTTTTCTTTCGAGTGCAGTTGCATTACTTTTCAGAGCCGCTGTCCGTCCCTGCGCGGGACCTCCTCCCCGCTCCGCCCCCGGACCCACAAAGGATAGTTTATTGTTTTCTTCTAAATAATTTTTGCAAGATGTGAATTTTATATAAATATAGTATTCATTTTGAAAGAAAAATATCAATTTTTGACATTTAAAAAAAAAACGAAACGAAAATTTTCAAATCCTTTTGCAACCAATCAGAAAACATTTCAAAATTAAAATTCGATATTGGCTAGGTGGATAGCGCGCTCGACTTGTGTTCCTGCCGTCGCGGGTTCAATTCCCGCCGGCGGTAAAAAAATTTCCACATTTTTCATTAGTGTTTCAAGTGGGCTAACTCGCCTTTTAGTAACGTTAGACGTGCTTGAACAATTTTTGCTGAAATTTAAATTTAATTTTTTTTTAATTTTCGAACTTCATCCAAACAAACCACAGAGTGTGGCACATCACCCCACAAGCCTGCCAACCCTGCAGAAAGGGGTTTAGAATCAGAGCACGTGTAAAATTGAGAGAGACTCTCACTTTTACACATTCTATCGCCCTTACCCCTTTCTGTAGAGTTTGGAATAATGTGATGGGGGATCAAAGGAAAATTGTTAAAGTGTCCTATTTTTTTAAAAAAAATGGGACACTTTAACAGAGTAGTCGAGTAGTCCCGGCAGAGTAATCGCTTGTCAATTTTTTTTTAAATTACAGTACTGTTCGGTCTTGAGGAGAGAATCTACCGACTCCACAGCTCCGCTACTCCGAGTTTGTTTTTTATTTGATCGTATTGTAAGAGTTTTGTAGATAAATTTGTATAATTTCTATTCAGACTTGACTTGTCTTTATCAAAGCGGAAAACAACAATACCTACCAAAAATGATGTATGTCAAATGTGAAGCAATATAATGTATTTTAAATAGTAAAGCAATTGAGATTAAGAGAGACTGGGAATGGGAACCTAGGTGCTGTGGACGGGGCCTCCGTTGGCGGGGACAACTCTGCGAAGGGAGGAGGGTACCCTACCGATGAGGGTTCTGCACAACTCGGGCGTGCAGAAATTGGCGAACCAATGGTCCACCCCTGCTATGAACTGGTCGAGATTGTGCGCCTCCCAGTCTCTAGCCAACCACTGCTTCAAGATACCCCACATGTTCTCTATGGGGTTGCAGTCTGGGGAATCCGGTGGCCACTCCTCGGTCTGAATAGTTTTGTTTGCTTTTCATTTTCAATCATAGTTGAGGATGTCACCTTTATCCCTTTGTTTCTGAGATATCGACGAGTTGTCTTGGAGACGTGGGCGGGAGCCGAGTCGTGCACGAACACGCCCACGGATCCGTATGTCGCCCTTCGATCAATAATATTTTGCCATATTACGGTACCCACCACACAATACCTCATCCAGTCCACCAGAGCTGCATCGAGGATTCTCTGGTATCGGACCGAATCTATCCCCATATTACCCGTCATTACGATGTACTTCGCTGGTCCACGCCACGAGATCGCAGCCCAGATCATAATCTGCAATGGGGGTCTTGGAGTGAAGGGAGTGGGGTGGATAAGATATCAGCCTAGTACCAGATAGTCATATTGAATTGATAATAATCTGACTTTGATCGGAAATTTCTGGGCGGGGAGAATGGCTGCTGCTCTACTCTTCACCCAGAGCGACTTGCTGTTCTTATCCAGCTGGACGGACGCCTCGTCAGAGAAGACGTGCAGCATGAACTGCTCCCGACTATTCAACTAAAATATCACACGGTTTCAACCACATAGGGGTATTTATGTTTCACCGGTAAGTTTTAATCATTTTTTCAATAAAAAAAATCGGAGCAGGTCGTAATTATCGTATAATTGAATAGTTCACTAACTCTCTCGATTGCATACGCCAACCGGATCGATCTATTTAGAATACGGACAGCGAAACCGTAGCGGGCTCGTAGAACTCGGTAGCCCAGCTTGGCGCGCCATATAGCGATAGCATGATGGGGAATCTCAATTAATACGTGAAAATTGTTCCCTCGCATTGTCTAACCTTCAATCCCAATTCATCCAGAAGCATTTTTGCCACTTGTGAAGTGGTGCTCTGGGCGCTATTCTGGTAGAGCGCATCGATCAGCCGTTTCACACACGTGTGAAGAGGGGCGGGGACGGTAGAGGGGGCATACTCTCGTACTCTGATCTTTTCTTCCCGCATGCACCATCGTCGGACTGTGCTAACGGAGGTATTCTCTCCTCGACTCTTCAAACTATCTGCTATCTCTTGGAAAGTCCTCCCCTGATCTCTCAGAACCCGGATGTCATCTCTCAATTGTTTCCTTCCGATGTGTTTTTCCTTCCGCAACTCCAAAAGGCGAGCTTCATATCCGTGGGGTTTCTGAAAATTTTTGAAAAAAATGAAGAAAAAAATTGCCAAACATTACCCACCGACCGGCATTGAACCTACGTCACCCCGTCTACGAGGGAAAACTTTTACCACTGCACTATCTTGCAGTTGCGCTCTTTCAATCACACCGCAGTGATAACACCGTGTTTGAGTCTGAGACGAAAAGAGCACCTAAGTGGAGGGAGCATAATAAATTC
Organism: Pristionchus fissidentatus; assembly: GCA_036245785.1. Lineage (NCBI taxonomy): Eukaryota > Metazoa > Nematoda > Chromadorea > Rhabditida > Neodiplogasteridae > Pristionchus > Pristionchus fissidentatus. Next base: position 3,741,239 of record BTSY01000003.1, on the reverse strand, counting down.
CAAGAATGATGTGAATGAATACACTAACAACAATCAAGGGCGACAATTTCTGCTACAGTATATCTCAAAAATTATACATTTTTCTGCACATTTCTCAAAAACATCCGTACCTTCTCTCTCCGCCCCATCGTACACCAGATTACTGTAGCCAGAGTACGGTATGTAGAAGGAAGCTGAAGATTGGAAAAAAATTTCCAAAGAAATCAATGGTAGAGGAAACAAGGAAGTAAATAAAGAAACATGTGATGGGACGGGACGGGAGATCCATTGTTTTGCATCACCAAGTGCCTAATTAGCATGTCGAGAGAGACGACTCCGGCGTCATTTGCATTCTCCAGACCGTCGTTATACTGAAACTTTCATTCCTCCCTCCTCTATCTCCTATTCACATTTAATTGATATTGTTGTTTGATCTCTGATAATATTTCCTTCGATTCGCCAATAACGTTTGTTATTCTCTAGCATTTCTCTCATCTATCTCATATTGATCATTGACCTTTGATAGCAATACCCTCTGTTTCTCAATTAATAGATAGTGATCTTTGATCTTTGACATTTACTCCGATTATTCTAGTTCAGATCGATCAATCGCCATTTGTAATGCCTCTGTGGCTTCTTCAACGAGTGGACAATGGAGAGTTAGAAATACACGACGAAGATATGCTGGATGGAATATCGGGAGTCGGAGACCAGGTCACAGTACTTGAGACTCCCCGATTCCAGGGAGTTCTCAAGATGAGCGGCAGAAGGAACCAGCTGATTAAGGAGATAGAGAGAAGAAAGAAGGGTGGCATAACTCCTCCTCCCTCGAAATCCGGACGAATGCAAGTGAGATTTTATTCGTTTAGATAGTGTTGCTCTACACACATTTCTTATAGATTCTTTCCAGCGTTTTCTCGTGGGATCACCAGGAAAGGCGCTCGTCACTACAGTATCCCCCCTCACTGCCAATACCGGTACCCAACCCACTCCTGCTTCCGTATCCACCCCTGCTACCGTAGCCACCCCTGCTACCGTACCCACTCCTGCTTCCGTATCCGCCAATGCTACCGTAGCCACCCCTGCTACCGTATCCACCCCTGCTACCGTATCCGCCCTGCTACCGTATCCGCCCCTGCTACCGTACTCTCTTTCTCTCCTCTTAGCAGTTCTCCTTTTGTAACCCCATCACTTGCACTGTCTCTGCCGCATCCTACTGTAGTATCTCACCTCCCAAACAGTAGTTCTTCCTCTTCATTGTCACATCTTCTTCCCACTACTCCGACGACAGCACGTACATTACATGCAGGTATAAACTATAACGATATTCATTGCACTCTCTATATTTGACCCATGAATCATTTCTCGTTTCAGCATTTGACTCGGTAATCGATTACCTCAAAGAGGAGGACAAACGTACTACTGCATTGATCGAGTCTGTCTCATCATTGCGGACTGAATGGGGCCAGACGGTTAGAGATGCATCAAACCACAGCAAAGCAGCGGCAGATCAAGTGAGAATAGATTATGCTTTAACACAAGTTATTTTTGATCATTTCGCAGTTGGACGGACTCGATCAATGGAAGAAGAAAGCAATTGAGAACCAGGAACTGCTCAAAGCGTCCCTCGACGCTCTCCACAACAAGCTGCCGGAACGGGAAGGTTTGATGTTTGCCCTTGACTAAAATATTCAATATTTATAAACAAATCTAAATTGTATTCATATACAACATAGCGTACATTGCAGATTTCCAGTATACTGTTCTCTCACGGGATACGGTAGATGGGATAGATCGGGGAAGTTTGAATGCGAGTCGACTGGCTGCGGCACTCGAAAAGCGCATCTACAGAGACAAGGAGGATGAGCTACTCAAGAATCTGGACGATCGGGTGGACCAGGGGCTGATTAAATTCACCACTGAGGTTGGTTCTGCTAAAATATAACGAATATAAATGTAAAAAAATTATAATGACAACAATAATGCTAAATGATACCGTATACTTGCAGTGCGTCTGCTACCGTCGCCAGTACTCCCTCGCCGACCAGAAGAATCTTGCGATCGAAGCCATTTACCATAGATTGAACCAGTATGCATCGAATCGAAGGAGAAAGGCGAAGAAAGCAGACGATGAAACTGCACCTGGCCTCAAGAGAGGAAGGCCCGAGAAGAGGAAGATCACTCCACCGCCCAAGAGAGTAGCCCATTCCCCCTTCGGATCCCCTAACCAAAGTGAGATCAACAGTGTAATTGACTTTTCTGATAATGAAGCCTAGCTATCTTGTTGTTCCCATTTGCTTTACTAATTAAAATACATTTCATTGATTCACACTTGACATACATGCATTCATTCTTTGGTAGCTATTGTTGTTTTCCCCTCTGATAAAGATAAAACTTACCGGTGAAACATAAATACTCCTATGTGGTTGAAACCGTGTGATATTTTAGTTGAATAGTCGGGAGCAGTTCATGCTGCACGTCTTCTCTGACGAGGCGTCCGTCCAGCTGGATAAGAACAGCAAGTCGCTCTGGGTGAAGAGTAGAGCAGCAGCCATTCTCCCCGCCCAGAAATTTCCGATCTGCGGTGTGATTGAAAGAGCGCAACTGCAAGATAGTGCAGTGGTAAAAGTTTTCCCTCGTAGACGGGGTGACGTAGGTTCAATGCCGGTCGGTGGGTAATGTTTGGCAATTTTTTTCTTCATTTTTTTCAAAAATTTTCAGAAACCCCACGGATATGAAGCTCGCCTTTTGGAGTTGCGGAAGGAAAAACACATCGGAAGGAAACAATTGAGAGATGACATCCGGGTTCTGAGAGATCAGGGGAGGACTTTCCAAGAGATAGCAGATAGTTTGAAGAGTCGAGGAGAGAATACCTCCGTTAGCACAGTCCGACGATGGTGCATGCGGGAAGAAAAGATCAGAGTACGAGAGTATGCCCCCTCTACCGTCCCCGCCCCTCTTCACACGTGTGTGAAACGGCTGATCGATGCGCTCTACCAGAATAGCGCCCAGAGCACCACTTCACAAGTGGCAAAAATGCTTCTGGATGAATTGGGATTGAAGGTTAGACAATGCGAGGGAACAATTTTCACCTATTAATTGAGATTCCCCATCATGCTATCGCTATATGGCGCGCCAAGCTGGGCTACCGAGTTCTACGAGCCCGCTACGGTTTCGCTGTCCGTATTCTAAATAGATCGATCCGGTTGGCGTATGCAATCGAGAGAGTTAGTGAACTATTCAATTATACGATAATTACGACCTGCTCCGATTTTTTTTATTGAAAAAATGATTAAAACTTACCGGTGAAACATAAATACCCCTATGTGGTTGAAACCGTGTGATATTTTAGTTGAATAGTCGGGAGCAGTTCATGCTGCACGTCTTCTCTGACGAGGCGTCCGTCCAGCTGGATAAGAACAGCAAGTCGCTCTGGGTGAAGAGTAGAGCAGCAGCCATTCTCCCCGCCCAGAAATTTCCGATCAAAGTCAGATTATTATCAATTCAATATGACTATCTGGTACTAGGCTGATATCTTATCCAACCCCACTCCCTTCACTCCAAGACCCCCATTGCAGATTATGATCTGGGCTGCGATCTCGTGGCGTGGACCAGCGAAGTACATCGTAATGACGGGTAATATGGGGATAGATTCGGTCCGATACCAGAGGTACCGTAATATGGCAAAATATTATTGATCGAAGGGCGACATACGGATCCGTGGGCGTGTTCGTGCACGACTCGGCTCCTGCCCACGTCTCCAAGACAACTCGTCGATATCTCAGAAACAAAGGGATAAAGGTGACATCCTCAACTATGATTGAAAATGAAAAGCAAACAAAACTATTCAGACCGAGGAGTGGCCACCGGATTCCCCAGACTGCAACCCCATAGAGAACATGTGGGGTATCTTGAAGCAGTGGTTGGCTAGAGACTGGGAGGCGCACAATCTCGACCAGCTCATAGCAGGGGTGGACCATTGGTTCGCCAATTTCTGCACGCCCGAGTTGTGCAGAACCCTCATCGGTAGGGTACCCTCCTCCCTTCGCAGAGTTGTCGCCGCCAACGGAGGCCCCGTCCACAGCACCTAGGTTCCCATTCCCAGTCTCTCTTAATCTCAATTGCTTTACTATTTAAAATACATTATATTGCTTCACATTTGACATACATCATTTTTGGTAGGTATTGTTGTTTTCCGCTTTGATAAAGACAAGTCAAGTCTGAATAGAAATTATACAAATTTATCTACAAAACTCTTACAATACGATCAAATAAAAAACAAACTCGGAGTAGCGGAGCTGTGGAGTCGGTAGATTCTCTCCTCAAGACCGAACAGTACTGTAATTTAAAAAAAAATTGACAAGCGATTACTCTGCCGGGACTACTCGACTACTCTGTTAAAGTGTCCCATTTTTTTTAAAAAAATAGGACACTTTAACAATTTTCCTTTGATCCCCCATCACATTATTCCAAACTCTACAGAAAGGGGTAAGGGCGATAGAATGTGTAAAAGTGAGAGTCTCTCTCAATTTTACACGTGCTCTGATTCTAAACCCCTTTCTGCAGGGTTGGCAGGCTTGTGGGGTGATGTGCCACACTCTGTGGTTTGTTTGGATGAAGTTCGAAAATTAAAAAAAAATTAAATTTACATTTCAGCAAAAATTGTTCAAGCACGTCTAACGTTACTAAAAGGCGAGTTAGCCCACTTGAAACACTAATGAAAAATGTGGAAATTTTTTTACCGCCGGCGGGAATTGAACCCGCGACGGCAGGAACACAAGTCGAGCGCGCTATCCACCTAGCCAATATCGAATTTTAATTTTTAAATGTTTTCTGATTGGTTGCAAAAGGATTTGAAAATTTTCGTTTCGTTTTTTTTAAATGTCAAAAATTGATATTTTTCTTTCAAAATGAATACTATATTTATATAAAATTCACATCTTGCAAAAATTATTTAGAAGAAAACAATAAACTATCCTTTGTGGGTCCGGGGGCGGAGCGGGGAGGAGATCCCGCGCAGGGACGGACAGCGGCTCTGAAAAGTAATGCAACTGCACTCGAAAGAAAACGATATCGTAAAAATTTTCTTTCCAAAATTTCTCAACCGATGCATAGACAAATGCTCAATGTTTCGCGCGTTTTGAAATATAAGACTAACTCAATTTCACCTCCCAGATAAGTGTTTGATACTGGAGAAGCGCGACCGTAACTACGAATACTGCAACCATAGATGGGTAAGGTTTGTTGCTGGTACGTCAAAAACGGGAGGGTCAGCGACAAAACCTAGTGATTTTGAGCAAAATGCGGTAGGGTCTGATCCAAAATCGCAACGGCTTGAACCGAAAGCGGGAGGGTTTTCGGAAAAAAAGCGGGAGGGTTCTGTTGCTGGCGACACCCTAGCTCATGTATGACTGCAACTGCATTATTATAGGCATTCCTAAAATTGCTTGCTCAGTGCCCCTTTTAAACATTCCATCTAAATTTTCACTTTTCGGTAACGTTTGGATGCTGTAGCGAGGTTACTGTAACCTACAATACAGTAACCAGTTTACTGTAGTTAATGCGGTACTACTCAAACTCTCGTCAACAAGTAACCTAAGATCCTCAGTCTTTTCAAAACCTGATATTATCACATGATACGGTAAGGGGGAAACGGTAACACGGGCAGTTTACGGTATTTCGTACTGTACTACTCGCGCATCGGTCTGTGACGACCACTACCTCCTATTTGGATAATCATGACCTGTTAGAAACGACTCAACGATTTAAACTCCCAAAGTGCCAAATACAAGTAGCAACCAAGCAAGAACATTGTTTGTAATTTCAAAGGATTTAAAATTAATACAAACCTGAGCTGCGGCTCCAGCCAGTCTCCTCATCCGCGGTGCCGCGTGGCGTCGCGTCGGTGCCGCGTGGCGTCGCGTCGGTGCCGCGTGGCGCCTCGTCGGTGCCGCGCGGCGATGTCCCTGAGATTGTAACACAAGCTATACTGTTCAAATCAAATAAAATAAAAAATAATGTGTAAAACATATCTGATAAATTGTTGTCTCCTCCTCCTCTTCCCTCCCTTCCTCCTCAAATCCACTTCAAGCGACGGAGCCTGAAAGAGCTGAGAAGTAGATTCAATTACTCAAAATATATATTGCGATAATAAATAAATATTTTTCAATTTCCCATGCTTACTACCATCACGGCGAATTTACCGCGGAACTTTCATGAATGTTTTACGGCTAGACTATTTGTGGAAAACAAAGAAAACGCCGAAACATTGGACATCACCTCATACAAAAATCAAGATGAGCATCTAAATAGGAATAAAAGCAACAAACCTCGTCGGCTCCGTGCGCCCGCGCGATCCGCCCGGCCTCTCGACGCCTGGAACAAATCGATAAGTGTTGAGCTAAGTAATCCATCCATGAAATTATAAAGAAATATTGATACTCCTAGCGAAATTAAGCGTTATTTCCATTTTCCGGCATACGTAGGACATCATACGTCATGGGAAAGACGTGGCAGGTGTTGCCACAACAAAATTACGGTTCAACTGCACGTTTCCACAACTCACAAACCAAAGAAAATCAGTCGACAACGGCCGACCACGCTGCAGAACTAAATAAATTGGCTTTGGCACGAGTACGTGGTCATTGCCGGAAGTGTCAACTCATTCTTAAGAGCTTTTTCCATCTATTGATGACGTGCCAAACACCTAAATCAGCTAGGAAAGCTAAATGTTTTGATAAAATCGGTACGCGAAACGATCAAACCTGACCTTTTCGGGCAGCCTGGCGTCCGGCGACGTGTCGTCGCGCCCTCTACGCGCGCTAAAGCAGCACCTGAAACTGGCAACAATTAACTAAATATAGCAGAAACGAGAATTGAGGTCGTGAACTGCACCGGACGGCGCAGTTCAATCACACAACCCGCTACAAACCATGAGCAGTGGGCCTAGCAACGATCGACAGCGAAAATAAAGTGGGCGAACATTAATAAAATCGATAAAACGTTGAATCGGGCGAGCGGTTGGAACTCAGACCAACCGTAACCGTGCGAGATATGCGACGCACCAGCATTCCCTAATCCCCGGATACGGCTTGCTTCGAATCCCGGCTCTGGCTCAAGCCGAGCCCGAATCTGGCTTTAAATGAAAACCAACGGAATTCGCCAAGAACTTTTTAAAATGATTTTTTATCAAAATTCTGTTCCGTAATAAGTTATTCACAAGCGGAAAAAGGACGCCTGCCAAAATTTCAGAATTTTCCACTTCAGGAAAAAGAAGTTATAAATAGTTATAATAACTTATGAAATCTTATAATATTTTGTTCACAATATGTCATTTTGACTGTACAGTAGCGGACAAAAGTTTACGGACACTTCTTATTGTTGATACAACTTTAGATCCCGAGGAAGGTTTGATGGAACATGGTGGGCTATAATACGAAATCCATTGGAGATTACGATGCAACTATTGGGGTATTGCGAAATCGTTCAGGTATTGCGTCGTGATGACGCAATCGATGCACACTTTTTTGAAGTGTCATTATTCTTACATGGATTTTTTCCTGCTCGCCTAACTTTAAGGGTGTTGAGATATGCCCACGGTCTACCTATAAAAAAAATTTCAAGTTGCTGCGGTGCCGCTACTTGGCTGCAGCCAAGCTGCAAAATGGAGACCGGAAAACCATATCTCGCCTTTCAGACATCGCACAGTCCCGATCAATGCACCAAAATGATCAACATCATGACTGCCGACGATCCTGAGAATATGGTCGCGGTAGGTCCTGAGAATATGGTCGCGGTATCTCAGCACTGAGCTAACGGACAAGGCTGGCAGACACATCAATGGAATCAGCGTGGCCGGCTCTATAATCTCATTCACAAATTACATCATCACTATGCAATATTGCATCATCCTGATGCAATATTCCTACTTTTTGTGTTTTTCTTGCGGTAAGTCTACAGAAAACGGTGGAAAAGGTGCAAATGAAATAATTTTGGTCTTTCCACTACTCTGACCACAAATTACCTCATCAATATGCGTGTTTTTATAATTCGCTAAAGTATTGCATAAGGATGATGCAATATTGCATAGTGATGATGTAATTTGTGAATGAGATTATAGAGCCGGCCACGCTGATTCCATTGATGTGTCTGCCAGCCTTGTCCGTTAGCTCAGTGCTGAGATACGCTCAAAAGTCTGATCGTTGCCAAAGGGCAGAAAATGGGCGTGGCCATCCAGTGTCCTTCCGGAAATCGATCGCCGCGGGCAGGATTCCAATCGAAACGCTTATTGCAGCTAGGAATCGGTTCTGCCATAGATTCTCAACCAAATCCACACCCAAACCAGATCTTTAGAGTACGTCCTATAGACTTCCCCGTCGTCAGACCACAATAATGCGAAAAGGTGATTTTTTCGTGCCCTGAGGGCAAATGGTGACCTACCGCGACCATATTCTCAGGATCGTCGGCAGTCATGATGTTGATCATTTTGGTGCATTGATCGGGACTGTGCGATGTCTGAAAGGCGAGATATGGTTTTCCGGTCTCCATTTTGCAGCTTAGCTGCAGCCAAGTAGCGGCACCGCAGCAACTTGAAATTTTTTTTATAGGTAGACCGTGGGCATATCTCAACACCCTTAAAGTTAGGCGAGCAGGAAAAAATCCATGTAAGAATAATGACACTTCAAAAAAGTGTGCATCGATTGCGTCATCACGACGCAATACCTGAAAGATTTCGCAATACCCCAATAGTTGCATCGTAATCTCCAATGGATTTCGTATTATAGCCCACCATGTTCCATCAAACCTTCCTCGGGATCTAAAGTTGTATCAACAATAAAAAGTGTCCGTAAACTTTTGTCCGCTACTGTACATTGAAAGAGAGTCGAAAATTAGGCATAGCTCCAAGCAACAAGTTTAAACAGAAATTGCATTGAAAGGTTGAAAAATGGGCTCAAAGTTTCAAAGTTGCAGCTATCACATGCTGCATCTCGATGAAAAAAGTTTTTCATGGCGTAATATCTCGAGGATATCTTAGTTGGACCCAGACACATCATTTAAGAGAGGTATCACCAGAGATTGCAGGTGGTTCGGAACAATTTTCAAAAACACATTTTTGATTTCGACCAAACTTTAATATTAGAGTACTACGGGAACGAGAATTACATATTTCCCGGTCCCATGATCCAGAGCCGTCTTTTAGGAAATTGACGGCTCCAGTGCCGGAATCGACATAACTTCCTTCAAAATGAAGCTACAATGCTGTGGTTGAGCTCAAAATGTGCGGAAAAATAAGCTTATCATTTCGTATGTTTGACGCGGATTTGTCAACTTCGAACCTCAAAAGTTATTGCCAAAAAAGTGATTTTTGAGTTTTTCATCAAAATATCAGATATCTAAAGTGCGAGAAAACACGCTTTTTCTCTTCGAAATATGAAACTGCTCATCAAATACTATCGGGAAAAAAATTAAGAAAAAATAAAATGGGGTCCACTTTAAGTCGAAAAACCGCTTAGAAGTTGGAAAATCGTGAAAAATGTGAAAATCGAAATTCACAAAATCTTCCAAAAACAATTTATTCTTATGTATTATGCAACTAATAGTTCAGGAAAAATAATATTGACGCGTTTGAACTTCTTACTGACTAGTAAAAATGGCGAAATTGATCAAAAACTTTGAGAATTTGAGAATTTTAAATTTAAGATCATGATTACCGAGGATTTAAAATTTGCTCATTCTGGAGATTATTTGGAGACACCAGTCGCATATTATGAAGCCGTGTTTAGGATCTTAAGTAGCTTTGTATTATATATGGAAATTATTTTCTTCGAATTTCGCCCATTTTTTAAATTTTCACCATTTTTACTAGTCAGTAAGAAGTTCAAACGCGTCAATATTATTTTTCCTGAACTATTAGTTGCATAATACATAAGAATAAATTGTTTTTGGAAGATTTTGTGAATTTCGATTTTCACATTTTTCACGATTTTCCAACTTCTAAGCGGTTTTTCGACTTAAAGTGGACCCCATTTTATTTTTTCTTAAATTTTTTCCTGATAGTATTTGATGAGCAGTTTCATATTTCGAAGAGAAAAAGCGTGTTTTCTCGCACTTTAGATATCTGATATTTTGATGAAAAACTCAAAAATCACTTTTTTGGCAATAACTTTTGAGGTTCGAAGTTGACAAATCCGCGTCAAACATATGAAATGATGAGCTTATTTTTCCGCACATTTTGAGCTCAACCACAGCATTGTAGCTTCATTTTGAAGGAAGTTATGTCGATTCCGGCACTGGAGCCGTCAATTTCCTAAAAGACGGCTCTGGATCCTGGGCCCGGGAAATATGTAATTCTCGTTCCCATAGTACTCCAATATTAAAGTTTGGTCGAAATCAAAAATATGTTTTTGAAAATTGTTCCAAAAAGGGTAACTTTTCCTGCAATCTCTGGTGATACCTCTCTTAAAGTCAAAAACTCAAATGGCCAATGCTGGATTTATGTGTCTTTAATTCGAGCCTCTCGTGAGTCGCGTGATACGCGTTTTTGGAAAAGGCGGAAAACGCGTTTTTCGTTAATAACTTCTCAGAAACTCGTCAAAATGGCGGGAAAACTAAAACTTTAGATCAGAATTTGAAGCTCTATCAAATGGCGGTATTGTAAAATCATCGATTTTTGTCATAGGGCGCATTACGGCCGAACCCGATACCAGATTAAAGAGTGTACTTTTCTGATCATATTGATATATTGGGTTAAGCAATAAGGTTGAAGGACGATTGTTTCCCATTGCTTCAAAGATTTTTCACGCGCGCGGAACGCGTGTACACACGTGGCATCCGCGTGGTCGATGCGGTAGTGGTCTAGAACTTCAATCCGAAGGTCACAGGTTCGATTCCTATCGGTCGCAAATGTCTATTGTCGACTTTTTTTATTTCTGAAAATCTGCCAATATTGCCAGGGGTGAAATTTCTATGAAAAGAAATTCGGCAAAAGACGTACCGGCGCCGTAGTGGTCCTATTGCGAAATCGCTGGCGCCAGCGTGTTCAGCATCGAAAGTTACCCCTAGGAGCATGTTTTCAGCGAATTCGATTTTCGAACTGTTCCAGACCCTTGTTGATCCTAACGCAAACGGCGTCATATCTCGGCTCCCGGTGAACCTAGCGGCACAGAATATCGTTTCCAACGATCGAGAGCGAATCTTGTAAAATAATTTTTAAAAAATATAATAATTTTAATCCCAAGTTTGTAAAATAATTTAAATCCCAAGTTGTGTACTCTTGGCTTTAACGGGAGCCGAGTTATCACCAAAAATCGATCATTTTTTGCACCTTGGTGCACTTGCACCCATGATTTTTTTCTCAGCATGAGAGAGCGTGTACGATCGAGAGCGACTCTCTCTCTCACCTTTGGACACTCTCTCGCCAAAGCCCTTTTCTGTTACTTTTGTTCGTTCATTATTTATTTATTCCGTAAGAGGTTCGCATGCAAGAAATATAACTGTGAATAGAGGCAACAAACGGATTTCCGTTGACATGGTCGAATCGAATCGGAGCTATGTATGGCAGCAAGGGTATTGTGACGGGTCGGAGCCAATAAGAGAGAATCGATTCAAGAAAGTTTGTAATCGTGTACGACGAAAGGTGAGTATCTCCTTTCCAGTAGACTTTTTTTTCTTCGTCGTGAGGAATACAGACGATCTACAGTATGCGCTCCAGTTTATTGATTGCGAAATGGTTATCTCTCCGGTTTGGGATATTGTGGGTGACAACTGCCTCTTGCACAGCATTCGAAACAGTGTCGGCGAGAACTTGTTAGAGAAAGAGAGAGGTGACGAGAAACCGCGCCAAACGAAAGGGTCAGACAACGAGAGGCATTCTTGGCATGATGCCATCTGGATGCTGCCTCTTACAGGGTGGTCTCGGGAATTTCATCGGACCCTACAAGACATTAGGCAACTTTGACTGGGGATAGTTAAGGACTCACTGACATCGAAATAGGCCAACGATTCTCAACTCCTCGGCGTTTTCCACGTTTGAAATTGATAAACAACCCGCAGACATGTGTGTTTTGAATAAAGATTTCACGACACACAAATCAAGTAGAGTTTTAAAAACGAGTCCGAATCTCTTCATTTCATACACTCTCTACACCGGTCTGTCGATGAGAGATTGTGCGAAATGAAGAGGTCCGGACTCGTTTTTAAAACTCTAAAATCAAGGTGAGTTCATGTGGAAAAAATGTTCGCACTGTTTGTTCAAAGGAACAGTTTGCTTTTTTCACCTCCCAGGCTTCGTTTCTCCGAGAACTCTTTGACAATCTGGACTATCTGGCAACTATCTGGGAAAAAAATGCCCACAGTGCACAGAGCAATCTAATCCGTCATCGCATTGTCTACCTCTGTCCGATCAATAAATGCTGTACGATGAAAGTGCAAGAGGTATGTTGCGTACCTTCCTATCTTCTTTCTTATCCCGCACTCCCCACTTTTTGCGATTTGTACTTGATTTTTTTCCTCTGGTATAGAAAATTGTTTTGTATTTTTTGTTTTGTATTTAAAATTGTAAAATACATTTTGACGACGACGTGGTGGCCTCTTGTATCCTGCACAACGTTTCACGCGAGGACTTTCGCGGGCAAGAGAGCAGAGAGCGGCAGAGAAACTAGTAAACACGAGAGAGCGTGTGAAAGCGAGGGAGCGCTGGACAGCAGTCTCCGCCCCTTTAGACAGCAGTCTCCGCCCCTTTAGGTTGTTGTTTACTGTTCGGCCGCCCCGGATTTGAAAACCCTGCACATCAAAACCGTTCAAACGCAAGAGTCCATATTTAGGGAGTGATGAAACGCTGTATCCTGTTTTCCATCAGCCTGAGAGTGACAAAAATAGGGCCGCGATATTTTTCGAAATACACTTTGTAACGATTGACCTTTTCCGATATCTGCCTCGGTTGTTAGTAACTTGAAAACGCAGTGCGCTAAACTTGTACGCACCCCGTACTTATGCATTCTTCCAGTGCCTTGTGGTCCATTTTTTATTCCTTGGTTATGATTACGAATAAATTGGGCGATGATTTTGTCCTTGTGAAACGCGGGCCATGCCTCGTTACTGTATTTTTATTCGGTGCTGATTTTAGTCAAGTGAAAGGAGGATTGTGTGAATCAAAAGAGCTCAAAAGATATTTCCCCTTCCCAAAAGGGGAAATCTCGTTTGGGCTCTCGCGATGCGATCTTCCCAAGCTATCGACTCCATTTCCTAACTTTCAATTTCACTGCAATCGTATAATTTGGGATCTTTCTCTTTAACTCTCATGCGAGCTATAGACGCAATAGTTTCTTTCCCAGAGCGGGTCGGCTTTTCTCAAAACCCGGTAATCAAATCAGTTTCTCTGTATGAGCGACCCCCACACCCCCGACCTATCATGATCTCACTCTGTTATGCTGTATTCGTTTTTTTTCTTTCTATTTGTAACCGCGTTTCCATTGAACACGCATAATATATATATATATATATATATATATATATATATATATATATATATATATATATCAGAGACTATCTGATAGGCTCGAGTTGTGGCCGTACAAGGAAACCTAACCTATGCTGAAAAAATTACCCTAGGGTCAACTTTTTGTGTAGAAACCGAAAATCGACCTTAGAAGTGCTGATTCTCAAACCCGGCTGAGATATGTTTCAGACCATGTACCAAAGTCGAAAAATGAATTTTTTTTCTTCGAAAAGGAAACTTCTCCGTACTTCATAAATATTAATGCTCGCCCAGAATACATCATTTTCATTGTTGAAAGTGAGAAAATAACTGTTCTTTGAGAAAAGTTATGATTTTTTGAATGTTTAAAAATTCTTCAGAAAAAAAAGTTTTATAGCTGCGGGATTTTTGATGAGCTTATTGAATTCCTCGCAAAAAGTTACTCCAGAAGAATTTTTTTGAGCCGTTTTCAAGCCTAGGTACGATTTTTAAAATAATTTTGAAAATCGCATGTATCATGTTTTAAAGATTTTTCGGTTAGAAATTTTTTCGGTTTCGTTCTATATCGAGTCCATTTCGCTCCCAAACGTTCCCAGAGTACTCGAAATGTAATGTGCAATTAGCTTATGCATAGATATCAGCCATCTTGGTACTTATTTTCCCATTACCTTATCATAAGCGGCCATAATGTGTTTTTCTCAGATGTTTCGATAGAACTTTTCTTCACCGTCCTGGTAAGGGCGGAAAATTATCCGACAACTTTCTATTCGCTATATTTCGCGGTTATTGTAATTAAGAAAGAGAATATATCATAGCCAAGTGGATAACGCTATTGAATTTGAATCCGAAATACGATGGTTCAATGCCGCATGATCACAGAGGCGTGAAATGCGTCTTCCAAGTACGAAAATAACATTTCATTTGCAATACAACTTAATCTAAGTCTGTTTAAATGATTTTTGCTATTTTTTCTCATGTAATGTATGCATTCGGATCAACAAGTGGTTGAGACATGTCAAAAATCGAAATCCATCAAAATTTTCCCCATGGGTTATTTTTGATGTAGAAATCAATGGCATTTAAAATTTCGCAAAAAAAATCTTCTGGTCGATATGGCGTCGTGCAAGTTTAGCGGAAAGCGCATTTTTTTCAAATAATGAAAAATTTCGATATTAACTTTATTTTGTTCTTCGACGCCGATGACACTCCTGATTATTTCCTACGTTTAGCAGGTTCTTCGCTAAACTTGCACGACGCCATATCGCCCAGAAGATTTTTTTTGCGAAATGTTAAATGCCATTGATTTCTACATCAAAAGTAACCCCATGGGGAAAATTTTGATGGATTTCGATTTTTGACATGTCTCAACCACTTGTTGATCCGAATGCATACATTACATGAGAAAAAATAGCAAAAATCATTTAAACAGACTTAGATTAAGTTGTATTGCAAATGAAATGTTATTTTCATACTTGGAAGACGCATTTCACGCCTCTGTGATCATGCGGCATTGAACCATCGTATTTCGGATTCAAATTCAATAGCGTTATCCACTTGGCTATGATATATTCTCTTTCTTAATTACAATAACCGCGAAATATAGCGAATAGAAAGTTGTCGGATAATTTTCCTCCCTTACCAGGACGGTGAAGAAAAGTTCTATCGAAACATCTGAGAAAAACACATTATGGCCGCTTATGATACGGTAATGGGAAAATAAGTACCAAGATGGCTGATATCTATGCATAAGCTAATTGCACATTACATTTCGAGTACTCTGGGAACGTTTGGGAGCGAAATAGACTCGATATAGAACGAAACCGAAAAAATTTCTAACCGAAAAATCTTTAAAACATGATACATGCGATTTTCAAAATTATTTTAAAAATCGTACCTAGGCTTGAAAACAAAAAAAAAATTCTTCTGGAGTAACTTTTTGCGACGAATTCAATAAGCTTATCAAAAATCCTCCAGCTATAAAACTTTTTTTTCTGAAGAATTTTTAAACATTCAAAAAATCATAACTTTTCTCAAAGAACAGTTATTATCTCACTTTCAACAATTAAAATGATGTATTCTGGGCGAGCATTAATATTTATGAAGTACGGAGAAGTTTCCTTTTCGAAGAAAAAAATTCATTTTTCGACTTTGGTACATGGTCTGAAACATATCTCAGCCGGGTTTGAGAATCAGCACTTCTAAGGTCGATTTTCGGTTTCTACACAAAAAGTTGACCCTAGGGTATTTTTTCAGCATAGGTTAGGTTTCCTTGTACGGCCACTGTAGCCGGAAACTCGATCCTCTCAGAAAGTCTCTGATATATATATAACTCACACATCTCGTATCCGTTTAATTTGGAATCATCCGCTTTCATTATTTGGAAAAAAGCGAATACCATTTTATTATTCTTATTATTTACCAAGTATTTACTCTTGGAAGTCTTCCGATATGTTAATAATTTCAGTTGTCTACGCCAACTTAATTATTTCTTGAAGAATGTTCCCAAACGCGTCATCAGGTATCATTTCCTTTAAAATTTGGATTGATATTAACTCCATCTGTGAACTTCCAGAAAGCAGCACACGACATTCTACAGCGACATTTCTCCGAGAAAAGTAGATAGAAAGGTAAGAGAGAGGTAGTTTTTGCGTGTTGGCACTCATTCACACATAGGGGGGGGGGGGGTGAAACCATATGCCAAAAGGCTAAATCGACAGAATATGGCGATAAAAAAACTTTCTAAGAAACAACTTTCTAAGAAGAAAATCCTGGTGGTTTTTAGCTTTTGCGATTTAAATGATGACCTTCTTCATAACAAAAAATAGTGGTTGGTGGCTTTGAAATTAAAGTACCAAGAAAAATGTGTTTTTTTAATTCAAAGAAGAACTACTAAGTTCGGAAAAGAAAACGCCAGAAAATGAGTCCCAATTTAGCGCAGTACGTCGTACTGCGTAGAGTCTGTCTACAGATGCACATTTAAAATTATCCATTCTCGTTTTTTCGAGTTTATTCATATTTTGCTATTAAAAATGAGATTTCCTATACATGCATTCGACTCCACGACACTATTACAATTGCCCGAAAATATTTTTGAAAGAGCTTGACCCTCTCCGAATATATATTATATTTTTTCTTATGAAAACTAATCAAAAACCTCGTTTACATCGAATGAAAAAAATATCGAAATTATTCCTTGGTCGGTAACTTTAATACTTTTTTTTCTAGTAGAAAAGTATTTGTACTGGAAACGCATTTTGGTGGTTTTTTCCCCGCTGCCGTAGATTATCACAATTCGTCTAATTGTAAGGAATTACATTTATTTGCGGCATTGGTAGCAACAACAAAAACAATGTGGGTATCTTTACTCTAGAATAGCGTCTTGTTCCCGAACCTGTCAGGTAGAATTTAACCCACTTTTTGAGCTATGGGTGAAACCAAAATCGCACAAGGAAATATTCTAAAGTAAGTACGTGAAAACCGATTCATGGAAAACTCCCCTAAAAACAGTAAGTTCTCCCTTCACCCATTTCGTTTTCATTTTTCTTTTTAACTAATATATTTTTATCGAAAAAAATACTTTTGTTTGCTCTACTATTTCATGTCATATCGAAGTTTACAGGTGCGAAGTTTCTCCATCTATCGTATTGCTCTCGCACTGGCAGCAATCAGATTGGTCCTTCATAAAATCTGCTCACGGTTTTTTTAAAGTATTTTTATCGTTTAGTGTGTTCAAGATAGTTGGAGTTGCCGTTTTTCTTCTTAACTATATTTTGTTATTGATAAAGCAATATTTCTATTTTTATGATGGAACGTATCCTACATGACACAGAAATCGTGGATACCGATAAGTAGGGTTACGAATAGGGATGGCGAATGAAGAGCGAGAATGAAGAGTTCATCTCCCTCAGACAAAGAGATGAAAATTGGCCCCCTTTTCATAAAGAGGAGAGCGGTCGGTCTGCTCTTCATGAAGAGCCCTAACTCTTCATGAAAAGTGAGTGTGGAAACATGGCTTAACGATGGTCATTTTTTGATAGATTGTTTTCAACCTGTTTGTAAAATGTTGACAATATATTAATTGTATTACCTACTCACTCCTGCCAGTGTCTAAAAGCCAGAGCAAGGTAAAATCTAACTAGGGATGGCTAAACGATTGTGGCTATTCGAGGCCCCAATAAGCTCCGCCCACAATTGCATTCCGCAATTCTGGTGGAATTCCATGTCCAGTAACAGCCACTATTTTTTCGTTGTAATGAAGAACTATTGTTATATTTTACAATTCATGTATTTCAATGGGGAAAGTGAAATCAGCGAAAGAAAAATACGAAAAATTCATGTTTTAGGTCAAGTCAAATCGGCGGTCAGGAAAAATTGCGAGGCCGCAATTAATTGCGGCCTAGAATAGAATTCCCTCAGAATTGCGGAATGCAATTGTGGGCGGAGCTTATTGCGGCCTCGAATAGGGAACGGGAGGAATTGCATTCCGCATAGACCGAATAGCCAGCACTAAATCTAACTATTGTTGATTCCCCTGTTCCATGGCACAGCAGTTGCAATTTTCACACTATTAGCCAAATAAGTACATAATGAAAAATGTAAATAATAATAATAATAATAATAATAATAATAATAATAATAATAATTGTCGGTATCGCATTAGGGGCCTTTTTCATCGATGGACAAACGCTCGTATAAGAAATATCACACAACTCAAGGACTGGGTTCAGTTGGGGCAGAGAAAGAAGCTGAACTGGGCAAATCGTGTAAGACAAATCGACGGGCTGCGATGGTCGCGAACACTCACAACATGGATCCCATACAACCACTCTCGCCCTGTCGGTCACCCTCGCGTTCGCTGGAGATTCGAGTCATTGTCGTGAGCGGTCCCTCTCCATTTGGATCTGATGGAGAGGAGAAATTCCATCCCTAGTTCTTCCATCTACTGAACCCGATTCAGGAATCCCTCCCCTCTCCCTTGCAAGACTTTGGAGGTACCCCGCCACGGATTGGAGGAGTTTCATGAAGGTCTGGTGCATCGAAGATTTCCTCTTTATAACTTCTAAGGAGGACGGGCCGTCCGGGTCAGTGCGTGAAAAGCGGGTACCGGTACCGGTAGTGACTCGTTTACGGGAAGAGTGGCAGCCTGCGACAAACAAATGTATCCGCGCTGATTCGCCAAGTACCATGTAAACGGTGCCTGCCTGCCGTTTGACAAATATCGCGTCTTCGCTGACAATGTTAAGGTAAATTGCAAAATTTATGCTGAGAAAAGGGGAAATATAAACAATAATAAGGAACTCATTGATGTTCAGAAAGAGAGCATCGATAAGACGACCGTATTGAAGCCGTATTTAAAGGGACCTGGTACTGCAAATGAAGTGAATTTCAGATTAAAGAGAATTTTCTTCCGATTAGAATGCAAAAAACCGCATAGTTTTACGATTTTTTTGAAATTAGTTATGAATTTTCAAAGATTACTTTTCGGGCCAGAATGACCCGGCGCTACTGTGTTTAGCCGCTAAACACAGTAGTGCTGGGTCATTCCAGCCAAAAATGTGACCTTTGAAAATTCATAACTAATTTCAAAAAAATCGTAAAAAATATGCGATTTTTTTGCATTCGAATCGGAATAAATTTCCTCCACTTATAGGAAATCAAAATGTCTTTCTGTTTGTCTGTCTGTCTGTCTGTGTGTTGGATTTTTTTCCGTGCGCGTGACGGACATTTTTTCTCTCACATTTTCCGCTATAAATCGCTTCAAACTCAAGCAATCTTCTCACAAGGGAGATGCGCCCAACTCCACTCGATGCTGGATTCGAATCGATTGATAGGATTCATAAGCTACGACCTCTATTGCTGACCCAAATTCGAAATTCTCAATTCACCCTTCGACAAATCACTACTAGGGATGCCAAACGAAGTGTTGAATGTGGTGATTTGCTTCGCCGAATATTGTTGGTTCCATGAAAAGAGAGGCGGGCAGTCGACCAATATTCGTGACAGATGGATCGCAAATATATGGAAGTACAATATTTGATTCGAAGTTAATCAAAAAATTGTCGAATTTTAGAGTTATTAAGTATCAGTTTACATTGATTCATTTTTACCTCTCAAAACCTTTGCTTTGTTTCATTTAAATCAGAATTGTAAATTAAGAAGGGAATGATAGGATTCATAAGCTATGACCTCTATTGCTGATAGAACAACGTCAGCTGACGTTATTCTATCAGCAATAGAGGTCGTAGCTTATGAATCCTATCAATCGATTCGAATCCAAAATCGAGTGGAGTTGGGCGCATGTTTTGTAAATTAATCATGCTGCTCGTATGAATTAGTAAATGTGGGCGTTTTCCGATGAAAAAGAATGCTCTACACTAATACAATATTACAAAAATGAAGCAAAAAAAATTACGACAGGGAGGGGTTGAACCATACCTCACCAGACGTGGAGGCAGTCTTTGGGGCAGCGTGCAAGCCTGACCCCCTATTCATGGTGATTTTTGGGGCACGGTGCAAGCATGTAGGGGGTTATGGTCCAGAATGGGTTTTGAGTTGGTCCCACCAAAGTCAAAGTGGTATACTCTAACTTCACCGCGGGGGTCCCGCAACGAAAACAGACTACCGTAACCTATGGTACCGTAACCCGGAAATACGAAATTGACAATGCAGACCCCTGGTATGTTGCATGAGGTAGACCTCGAGTTGTCATTGCCTGAGGGGGATACCGTAATCATCCTACCGTACTCTCGGCTACAGTAACCCAACCGTAAGACTGATTTGCAAAAGTGTCCCAATCGGCTCGGGATTTTTATAGAAGATAACCCTCGAGTAGGCAAAGTGTGTGGGGCATACCGTACCTCATCTACCGTACTCCCGGCTACAGTAACCTACCGTAACACGGAAATACGAAAATGATCAAATCGGCTCGGAATTTTTGTAGGAGGTAGATCTCGAGTGTGCAAATTATTTCCGGCATACCACTATGCTCCTACAATATTCACCGCTACAGTAACCTACCGTACAACGAAAATACGAAAATGAAAAATTCGACTCTGTATGGTTACTGTAGCCGTGGATACTGTAGGAACATAATGGCATGCCGGAAATAATTTGCCAACTCGAGGTCTACCTCATACAAAAATTCCGAGAAGATTTGATCATTTTCGTATTTTCGTGTTACGGTAGGTTACTGTAGCCGGGAGTACGGTAGATGAGGTACGGTATGCCCCACACACTTTGCCTACTCGAGGGTTATCTTCTATAAAAATCCCGAGCCGATTGGGACACTTTTGCAAATCCGTCTTACGGTTGGGTTACTGTAGCCGAGAGTACGGTAGGATGATTACGGTATCCCCCTCAGGCAACGACAACTCGAGGTCTACCTCATGCAATATACCAGGGGCCTGTATGTCAATTTCGTATTTCCGGGTTACGGTACCATAGGTTACGGTAGTCTGTTTTCGTTGCGGGACCCCCGCGGTGAAGTTACAGTATACCACTTTGACTTTGGTGGGACCAACCCAAAACCCATTTTGGACCATGACCATGCTTGCGCCGTGCCCCAAAGAAATCCTTTGGGGCAGCGTGCATCCACGACCCCTTATTCATGGGTCGAGCCTCAGGCGTGGTGACCTATGGGCTGAACCCACGTGGCAAAATTTTAAAAAATTTTAAAAATTTTCTGAAAACATTTCAAAATTTCAATATGAAAATCCGCTAATTTCATGGCCAAGTGGATAACGCGCCAGACTTTGAATCCGAGCCTCCCAGGTTCGACTCCCGCCGCGGGCAAACCTTTTGCCTCATTTTTCACAAGCGCCAGAAGTGGTCCTAACACGTTTTTGAACAACGTGAAACACGTTTTCACCTGTTTTGCCGAGTTTTAAAGTGAAAAATCTAAAATTTCGAAATTTCTCCAAACGCACCGGTGAGTATCGGGGATCACAGGAAAAGCATTTTGCGATGTCAGAAACGTGTTTGAACGTGTTCTAACACATTTTAACGTGAAAAATCGAACATTTCGAATAGTCCCAGAATCATTCAGAGAGCGTAGGGGATCACAGGAAAGGCGTTTTACGATGTCTGAAACGTGCCTGAACGTGTTCTAACACGTTTTAACTTGGAAAATCGAAAATTTTAAAAAGTCGCAGAACGTGTACAAACACGTACGACGAGTACATACGAACTGAATACACGGCATCCTGCGGTTCCGTGTAGAAAGGATCGTGAGACTGAGAGCGATCGAAAAAAAGTTTCCACGGAGCCACGAAGTGGCGTAGTGGCAACTTCTTTCGATCGCTCTCAGCCTCACGAGCATTTTGCAACGGAATAAGCCAGTACTCTATTTAGCGATAAATATTTTTCCCCAACATACTAAGCTCCCCCTGGACCGTACTTGGAGCCGGCTACCTAGCTCCCCCTGGACCGCACATAGAGCCGGTTACCGAGTCCTCCTCCGTAGATCGAACCTAAGGCAAGCTACCGAACTCCCCCTGGACCGAACCAGAAGTAGGCTACCGAGCTACACTTGGACCGTACCTGAAGCAAGCTAACGAGGTCCCCTGGACCGTACCTGAAGCAAGCTACCGAGGCCCCCCTGGACCGTACCTGATGCAAGCTACCGAGGTCCCCCTGGACCGAACCTGCAGAACTATGCATAGAGCGTAGTGTACGCATAGAGCGTAGTGCATTTAACCTCCCTGCTAGTTTACTTGATAACATTATTCTTTTAATAAAATATTTCCATTCACAAGTTTCCAGAAACTGGTAGACATGCAGTACTCCATCAGCGATCTACTAGAAGGGATCGGATTCAATCAGGAAGATGCGCTTCACGCTGAGCAGAGCGTAGTATGCAACAACACTTCTTACGCGTGTGTACAGTGTGTTCAATAAGTATGGAGACAACTTTCATCTCCTGTAATTCGGCAAACAATGGGAGATATGCGATCTCGTTTCGCGTATAGTATGTGCAGGGTTCAAGCAATTGGCTATCAAGGTTGGGAGGTATTCGATTCAATGTGCATGGTAGTATGTCTAATAAACCGATTTTCCTAAAACAGCCTCACGCCGCCCCTAATTTGGCGAACTTTATTTTTTCGTGGCTTCTGCAGGACTTCAAATCCCAAGGCACATCCAAGGCGTAACAGGCACATCATCACCCTATTACATGCTGTATAAGATCCAGATCATTTCGCGCAATGAATGATTTTACATCGATTCTTGTTAACCAATATCACTCAGCCTACTGTAAGCGACTTTTTCCGATTTTGCCTCCAAAAAGATTTTGCCTCGTCGTCTCTTATTGAAATTTAGAACAATCTAACATGGCTAAGTCAAATCATTAGTAAAATGAGATTAAACATTTTGAAACAGGGGGTGTTACACTCAAAAAATAATTTCTTATTTTTGCCCGAAAGACATGCATTTTTACAATTCTGAAGGATCGATTTGGAATATTCGTGGCAGATGCAGCGAAGGAATGTCATTTGCTAATGACTTAGTGTGTGCACTCAAAGATTAAAATTGTGAAGATCGCGTAATACTGTCGAGCTATGCCTCTTTGAACACACTTGACATGTGGGTGCGCCGCTAGTTGAATCTACTCTTATCAAATCATTAAATACTTGGCAGGCGCTTTGAGAGAAAATCGTTCACGTATGAATGTGAAGAATGTTGGTGTGTCATTAGGGAAAAAATCATTATTTGTCATCAACTACTGGAGGACTTCACAATTTAATTATCTCTCACCTCAAAAATAGCGCACATCGAGGTTGAAAACCAACAAAAAATCATCCCAGCTATGTATCTCTCTCGATCTTCCGAATTAAGCTGTGATGCAGTCGGGACACAATCACAAACACTTAAGCAATATTTGCTATAAATTAGAAAGCAATCGTTGAAACGTGCGGAAAGTTATGGGCATTCAAAGTTTGTCACAATACTTTTTGAACACCCTGTATAATTTAACGGCGAATATTTAGATATCATCTGTTTCTAGCTTTTTTCAACTCCTTTTTCCAAACAAGTTTGATGTCAACAGTGAGAAGATGTGGGTGTAAAGGGCATATATGAATGTGCGAACTTCATAGGCGGAGACCCTTCGGCGTCTCAAACACGAGTGTCAGTCGTCTCTCGCACACGTTTGTCGCAATTGTACCCGATATTTTCAGCCACATCAACAAGTCATGAAAGCGCACGCTTTCATGGCCATGTTGATGGCAATTCCTACGGTTGTATGCGATCCGAGCCCGCTTGATTTGCTGATTTCCAAAGTAACCAACGAGAACTTTAAGAAAGGATCGCCGTATCCGAAACTTGGTGGTTCGTTTATTTCTGCTCAAAATTTAACATTAATTGCACAGTAGTACTCCGATTACAGTTTCACTGTTTCAGATAATCATACGAACTATGTTGTAGAAGTGAACATGCATCGAGCAATTGTAAGAATTCTGGTATGTCCTAATTTTATAGAGAGAAAAGCCCATGTTGTATGCAAGGAAAGACTCCTCATATATTCGAACCGAGGATAATTTAGACCATACTCTATCCAACTGCATTGACAGTTATGTGACTGCCCACACAGAGAATGAATACACTGAGATGAGACACCCAGTGTATGATACACTCAATATTAAGTGTATTCGCGCGTCGAGAGAGCGTGGGAAAACGAGAGATTTGTAAGTGTATCATACACTTCGTGTCCTATCTCGGTGTAGGATACACTCATTAGTAAGTGTATTCATTCTGGGTGCAGCGCAGAGCCGTGAATGAACATATTTTCAGAACGAACGCGAGCACACCATAAAGATGCTCGTTTTCGCCGACGTGGTATGCAGAGTTTCTGATCCCGCAATAGTAGTGGTCATTGCAGACTTGGATTGACCCAAGACTCCAGTGGAATCCCGTCGAATATGGGGGAATCACTGAAATCAGCCTTAGGAGGAGCAATGTATGGCGTCCGTATCTGATTCATTGTGAGAGGTGAGAGCAAGTTATCTATTATCACGAATAGGAGCCGATCAGTCTTATTCCAAGCAGAATCCCGCTTGGATTTTTTAGCGTACAACGATGGCTTATTTCGCCTCTATAACCTAATTCATCATACATACAATATGAGAAGAGATAGTGGGAGAACAAGGGGGAAATAAAAAATATAAAAACAATAATATCGCTTCAGTGGAGGTTATCAGGACATCTCAAACGAGGAGGGAGTCGTATATGTATGTTTTTTTTAAATAATTCGAGTAGTAGTTTGAAAGCTAAGCTGTATTTTATGCAGATAAATTTCGAAGGACGTGTTTATGAAGAGAGAGGAGAAACAGTTGAATATCTCTGTATTTTTAAGGTAAGAAGTTTCGTTTCGATGCAAAAGAAGGACAATTTTCAGTATTTTGACTACCCCTTCGAGATTCAACATTGTATAACGTGCATGACGGTGGCAGATGCAGGATCAGTCTCCCTTAAAGCTACATTTAATTCGAACTTCACCCGCCTCATCGTATGAAGACAGAATGTGTTTCATGGATCAGTGTACTAGACTAAGGACGCCGGTTGTTGGGAGATGGATGGCTTTGAAACTTAATGCATATCCTCGAATGCACACACAGAAAGAAGTCTTATATATAAGATGAAAAAAGTCTTGCATGCGGCCCACTATCCCTGGGGGGTCTTACATTTAAGATGTGCGTGATGTCTTACTTCTCAGTCTTCAAAGGGTCTTGAATGTAAGACATCAGGTTCTTAAATTATGGAGCTTGCCCCCGCTCCCTCCCCCCCCCCGCTTACACCCAGCGGGATTACGGTACCTGTCCCCCCTTCATCCTGCTCTTTGGAGTGAAAAAGCAAAAACACATCACATTGAGAATAATACAAATTTATCCACACTAATCCAAACAATGTAAAGAAAAAAACAACATCGATTGAGATTCTTCTCCTTTGGTAGTGCAGATTTGCACTTCTTCCTTCTCACTTCCTTTAGTGGGCCGGTAGAGATCCCGGGGAGAAGCGAGAGATCCATCTACAATTCATCGATTAATATATGATATTCGCTATCGTACGAGATCTCAACCAACTTATTTGTCACTTCTTGAACTACTATATTTACTATTTATCACAAAGGAGACACTATTGAACTCGTCATTCGCATTTCTGGAGAAACCCAAGTTAAAAACCCTTAAATCTCACTTTGATTGCTTTACGTGTGGTTCATCCGTGCATCATTTGACTACAATAACTAGAGACCTCCCATTGAATGGCGAAACATAAAATGAAGTGAATCAAATATCATTTGTTACACGAATGGACTTGAGGGGATCTTCGAATTTAAAGGCCCTATCATTTTTCAATTCGAAGATCCCCTCTCTGACCTCTCATTCTCCCTCCCCTAGCTCGGCTATGCTGTTTTCATTATCTGATTGGCCAAAAATATAATTCCTACTTCGGCCATGAAGAGCACTCACAAGAAGGGGAAGGGTATGGACACGTTTTCAACATAGAAATCAGCACCAATTCAAATGAAACGCATACGAAATCGATAAAGAACGAAAATAAATGAAATGTTCTTGAGGCGAGGTATACGGTATGCCACCGCACCACGCGCACACCACCTAATTTATCGTTTACTGATTTTATTAAAAGTCTTATATACAAGACGTCAAGGTCTTATTTTTTAAGACCAGAAAAAGTCTTATATTTCAGAAGTAGACTTCTTATATATAAGACCAGCTTGTCTCAGATTGGGAGGGAGGTGGAAAAAGTAAGACCTTTTTCTGTGTGTGTGTCATGTTTAACCGTGCTTAACATTGCAGAGTAATGGTGAGTTTACTGTAGAGAGCGATCTCGAAGAAGTCGAACAAACGAGAGAAGACGTGGTAAGTCTACTCCAACATTATTGAGCGATAACTTAAGCTATTCTAAATTTAGTTTTCAATGAGATGGTTGAATAACGAAAACTGAAAGAGTGAACATTGCATCCATTACATTTTCATTATTTGCAGCTGATGCATGCATTTGCCCTTCGACGCAAGCCGCTCTTCCAGATCTTTCTTATAATTATCCCTCTAACTTGTTTGTGCTTCGTCACTCTCGTTGCTATTTTCTTTACAGACACGTCGAACCAGATTCAGAACGCGGTAAGTTATTGTTAAACCCGTTATCATGTCGGTGAATGCGACCGTTCAGCGGTGGCTGTAAATTAGAGTGCGAAATGTGAGAGACCACGGTCTCTTCATTTCGCACACTCACTCACCTACCGACCGGTCGAGAGAGTGTGTGAAATGAAGAGAGCGTGGTCTCACATTTCGCACTCTACTGTAAATATGTTCAATTGAAATCTATTCAACGCTGCAATTGTGACAATTTTTTTTTCAGGCCGGTGTCGGCCTAACGGCCAAAACTGCGCTAATGGTCGCAGTTACCATTCTAGCAGATTCGATCCCGAAGACTGAGCATCTAACACGATTGGGTACTCTAAGATTGCATTCATTCACAGTGGAAACATTTACAGGATGGCTGGCACTGGTCCATATCCTTATCATCACGTGCTCTGTTTTGGCTTTCATATTCCTCTCGAAGGCAAGAAAGACAGCAATGGCGAAGGAAGTACGGAAAGAGAGAGTCGGAAGAGTGTCTAGGCTTCTCATTTCAAAGAGAAATTGGTCGAGAATTCGAATCGGACTATTTTCCCTCGACTATTTTCCCTGTTCGGTCTCGTAGTTAACGTCTTGGTTTGTTGCCTTCTCTGACTAGTGAATAAACATACAGACGCATATTAACAGCGTACTCTTGCACCTTCATTGCGTAACTGAGTTCACATGTCAATGAGTAGAGCAATTTATGGTGGTCAAACTTCGTAATGCACGTTGGAGAAAATGTGTGCAAACGCCTTCATAATGAACGTTCTTGAAAGCCATTTTGGTTTTTTTTTGTTATTGTAATTGTATTTTGTTTTGTGCGCTCCCACCAAGGCCGACCAAGCCTTCCATCCATCCGGGGCAGAAAATTGACACAACGATGTTTGCCGAAGATAACGCGCCCTAGATGTCGTGGGAAAGCTTGGGTTACATAATTCCACGTTTCAGATGGCTTGCAGGCTGGCTCGAACTTGCGTAATACCTTGCTCCTGAGTCATCACACTCTTTTTTTACTTCAACTACAAAACGAGAACAGGACAACAATTATGTCGATTTTTTCGGAGTGTTGTTTCTTTACCATAATATCATTTCACTTCTGGTGAAAATTGCGAAAACGTATCGCGAATACTCTCTCGCCCTTTGCCCGTTTCTAGTGATAATATGTGTTATTGCAAACACACTTTTTTGGAACACACGACCTCTTCTGGTCAGACCTTCTGGTCTCCTGCTCGGGTGAGAGAGTGGTGCACACAACTGAGAGAGTTGCTCTCGATTTTGCACGCTCTCTCACCCCAAACCAATTTCTGTACGACGTGTGGAATGATGTGGGGAGGCTCTTCTACGTGTGATGCCAAGTGCGACCGGAACCGCGGCTAGAGGGGGTCTAGTCTATCAAGGATGGGGGAGGGGAGGGGAGCAACGGACCGTAAAAATAGTGATAACATGGCTGTGTGATACAGTGATAAGAGGCTGTTTTGAGACCGTGAGGGGTGGAAAGGGGGCGAGAGAGCGGGCGAAAGTGAGAGAGTGCGAGGAGGGGAGTTTTGGGAAATCGGAAAATCAAGGAAGATACGCAGATTGTGCGACATTTGAAGAGGTTCGGACGCGGGGGGGAAGTAACCAGAAAGGGATCGGGAGCGGTAGCCCGTTCAGTGTTTGCACTCAATGTTCAGCGCCGCGTGACTGGCCGTTTTCGGGAGGCTTTATTAGGTTGTGGAGTGATGCTCACAAAGAAATAACTCAACGAGACTATTCCAAGTAGCCTTGACCACCTCTAAAAAACTAGATTGTCGAGTCTATGAATTAGACTTTGAGGGGGTGGGGCGGTTGAAAGTCTAGAAATAGTCTATTTCCCTGTGAGCATTGCATCAGAAGGAGGTACAAGGCAAGGAAAGCGGTGTAAATGGGGCGCTAATGAGTAGTATCAGCGCAACGGAACGTAATTGAAGCGGTTGACTTCGAGGGAGGGAGAAAACACAGTTGAGTAAGTTGTTTGTTTATGTACATAGCTGAATCGCTTGTTTTACAGTGAATAGTTAGGGGAATCAACTAACCCGAAAGGCCAAGCAAATCGAACGAATCTTTTTTTTTGTTTTTATTGAGTTTTATCTTATAGTTTTCACTAACCTCCGGAAAGGAAAGGAAAGACCTGGAGAAAAAAAATAGAAAATAGTTCGGACCCCTTTTCGGAGACTGGCACGTGGAATGATGTGGAATCTGTTGAAATTCGGCGATAGAGTGGCCTTTTCCCAGTTGTTTTCGGGATTTGGCATTGTGGAGACACCCAACGATACGCATCATTTCACAACAATGTGATACCGCGGGCAGAGAAGAGTGGGACGAGAGAGAAAGAGAGAGAATGTAAACCTCGGAGAGTTTATTTGTTTCCTATAATTTTCGCACTCTAGCTTTTCAGATATTGCGTAGGAATAACGCAAAAGTAAAACCTAGAATTGTATAGTCAACGCGTTTTAGGATCAATGGGCGGCCAGATATCGAGCCGGGCCTCCGCCCACAGTAAAGAGAGTTTTGACCCCTCCAAAAGCTAGGGCATTGACAATTACTGTAGCATAATAGCAATCAAGACACTTCCAGTAACAGAGTCGCCAAACATCGCAACATAGATATTTATACTGACTATCTATATTTACAATCATTCTCTCCATAAAATACGTCATTTACATTTAGCCAAAAACATGTGATATGATTCACTTATAACCGAGAATGTTGATAGCGGGGGTGGAATGGATACAGAAACAGTATACAATACAAGTTGTTCTAAAAGACGTCAGTGACGTCATCAAGAGTGGTTGGTTCCATGTCTAACAAATGAGTTTGTCCTGGTCGATTCTCATCTGTCCAAATTCCTCCAGATTCTCTCCATCATAGCTCCTCGATGGTTTGACTCTAATCGATACTCCCTCACCTACCGTAGCTCCCGCCTTCACCAGCCAGCCAGCGTGCGCATTGTAGATGTCACGACTGCAAACGATAACTAATTACATTTTTAGAAAAGATCCGGGAATTGGAACTTAAAGGCCTCACAAAAGTAGTAATGCCTGTGAAGCCAGCTACCACCAAGCGCGCCGACCTATTCACAACACCTTGCCAAACAATGGGTTACTCGCGTAAACAGTTAGTCATCGCACCACTATGTAATCCTATTACGCCACTTATTTTAAAACCCGGACAATGCGCTTGAACATTTTTTTTGAAAAAAAGGCAGTTTTGACGTTCGAATATATCTAGAAATACGCGGGAGGACGAGATTAGAAAAAAAACAATTGGAATCTGATCAGTTTATAGAATTTTAAATATAGTGCTGACCACTTTTATGCGAAAAAATACACTATCCGACCACCAGTGGCTACTAGTCCGACGATCAACGATTCTAGAGTAGTATCTGACTAGTGACAAAGCATCCACATACCGACAGGTAGTGAGACAATCCGTGCCCGCAGAGTCGGGGTTCTTGAGGGGAGAGAACTCTTCCTTCCTTTCCACCTGCCGAATATAGATATT
The DNA here is from genome assembly GCA_036245785.1 of Pristionchus fissidentatus. Classification (NCBI taxonomy): domain Eukaryota; kingdom Metazoa; phylum Nematoda; class Chromadorea; order Rhabditida; family Neodiplogasteridae; genus Pristionchus; species Pristionchus fissidentatus. The sequence goes on along the minus strand of BTSY01000003.1, from coordinate 3,711,131 downwards.
ACAAATTGCAATTTAATTAATTAATTAAAGTTGTAATTTTTAAAAAAATTATTTTAAATTATAAAAAAATACCTCCATGATGTAGAAGTTCTTGCTCTTCTCGAAGACGTCGAACACGAACTGCTCCAGTTTGATGCCATTTGGAGAAGTCGGCTTCTCCTATAATTGAAAAAAAGGTAAGGGTAAATATTTACGTCCCCATATAAAAGCTACAAGTAGGGTTCTCTTATTGGAATCAAATGGAATTGAGAAATTTGGAGAACAAAGGAACGTAGACCGCAATGCGTGCGGGAGAGTGTGTGAAATCGAGAGGGTAGTGGTCAGTTCAGTTCCAATAAGTTCCAATAAGGGAACCCTAGCTACAAGCCCTGAGGGAGTCAGTGCAAAGACCAGCACAGAATAGGCCAAGTGGTCGAAGTGGTGTAGTGGGCTAGAGCGCCCTCCCATTGTAACATTCATAAATGATACGATCAAAAAAGCGCCTAAATGGTACTTCCTGCGTTTACCGAGGTCAAAGAGCATACAAAAGTGAGCGGGTCGCCAACGTTTGGTAAACACAGGAAGTTCGTGTTTTGGCGTGATCGTATCATTTGATATATGTGATAACTAACCGTTTCACCCTCCTCATTCACGAACGCAATCTTCTTCTCCGCACGATGGTAGGGAAGATGGAAATCGGGAGTGATGAAACTGAATATTAAACTCAATAGTCGATAGTACCACTACCGTAATCCCAACCAATAAAGTGAATTAAGCTCGCTAGTTAATAATATCAATATCGTAATCCCAATCCGTAAACTGAATTAAACTCACTACTCAATACTATCGCTACCGTAATCCCATACCTCTTGAGGAAATCGAGAGCAAAGAGGTGATTGGCGATGTTGCCTGCTCTATACTCCAGTCGTCCATCGGGTAGACTTCTGTAATTCTTCCTTGTAACCTCATTACTCCATACAAGAGAGAAGGAGAGAGAGAGAGAGAGAATTTTGCGAACCTCTGTGCGAGTTCTCCCAGCTCCGAGTATTCCACGACAGTCGGCTTGCCCTCATTCATGCAGATCACTCCCACTTTCTCACTCGGATCCTCCCTCTTTACTGCCTGCAATCAATCGATAATTCAGCCGTTTCTCCAATCCACGTATTAACCAAAAATAATCCTCCACCCTAGCAAGCAACAGTACCCTCCCGCTTTTTGCCTCAAACCCGCTTGATTTCGGTTCAACCCGTCATAATGTTGGGTCAGACCCTCCCGCTGTTGATCAAATTCACTAGGTTTTGTCACCGACCCTCCCGCCTTTGACATTGCAGCAACAACCCATACCCATCTATGCGATAATTCAACGATCTCTGCAGCCCGCAAACTAATCGATAATCACAAGACATAGGTCAAATGGGTTTTTCGCAAGTTCGCAATTAGCATAGGACAGAGCATGCAAATAGATGCCTTCATGTGTCTGCCCTACACTCTCGCTATTTTAATCGGGTTTGCATGCAAAGTGCAGAAGTGCCTATTTTCGCTAGCGAAGACCTATTTGACGTATGTCACAAGATACACGATCACCTTTGCAATGCAGTCAGCTCCCTTGTCGATAGCCAGCCCGACCATGAGTGGATCTGCTACCTGCGATTAGTTGTTTTTTTTCATTTGGCCAATCAATAATTGTCATCATAGGCCAACTGGGTTCTCGCAGGTATGTCGTGCAGAAATAACTAAAAGCAGATTTCGACATTCATACATTTTATAAATGTGCCGAAAAGGAGGTAGAAATGAATGGGGGGAAATTAAAATGACTAGCGAGAACCCATTTCGCCAATAAAAAAGATTATTGCTCGATACCTTGACCAGCACATTGTCGACGCAGTAGACGTGCACGTACTTGACGCCGAGGGCAGTCAGCTGATCGAGGAGAGGATGGAGGGCAGAGTACAGACCGCCGTTGCCATCTTAAAACACACGCATACTTATTACACATTTACGAGCACTCATCCGAAATAATATAACGTTCCGTTCATGATCCGTGCTAAACAACAGATACGGCTGTGAGAGAGCATGGCAAAACGAGAGACGCCCCGAAGCATAGAAAGAGAGTACACCACCAGTAGTACACTTCATGAACGTATCATTTTAAATTTGTAATACATTATCTGACAGTTAGTCTGGGCGACACACACTTTCACAGCTAGCCAGAAACCCCGCCCATTGCCTCGGGTTCAGACTTAACCATTCACTGCTCAAATAACGTTGTAAACAGCATTTAGATACAGGTTTCTAACGAACCAGTGGTCAGGGACTACTCTGCAAGATTGTTAAAGGTCATGATAGGGGGGGGCGGAGCTTCCGGGTAACTGTAAAAGTGTCCAACTCACTGGGTGCCGTGGCCACCTTGTTCTTTGCAGCCAGCAGCAGCTTGCCCTGCGTGTCAAATGCGGGTATGTCCTCCTGCGAGAAGAGCATCACTTGCTCTCCCTCGCCCTTCTCTCCTCCCATGCCATGCGTCGCCTTCACAGCCTCCATGTGAGCAGCCGTGTCGGATTGAGTCGAACGCGAAGTCATCACCAGCCTGAATATTAATAATAATAATAATAATAATAATAATAATAATAATAATAAAAAACAATAATAATATCCGTATCTTGCTATTGCCGGTGGTGAATGTAAGAGATAAGAGGAGAATGCATGGACTTTAACCAGCGGGTGGAACACCGAATCACGGGTACGGGTGAAACCCCCCAGTGCAAAGCTATGGAGAAGCATTCAGGATGTCACGGTTGGGTGGCAAAGATATTGCGCGAGTAAGAGAATGTTTCTTCGTTTTCAAACATTTCTAACCTCTCACATTTTCGCCATTTCAAATTTTCAACAAAAAAAAGAAATACCAGGGAATATGGGGGCTGCTGTCGGGCGCCTTTCCCTTGCCCAACTTCTGCAGTCGATCGATGCGGCCGGCTTGCAAGCAGAAGAGCGAATCGCACTCCGTCAATTGCAATCCCAGCGGAACCATGCCCTGCAACCGACAATTTAACCGCCGATTCAGAAAAATCGATATCTATTCAGGCCCCCCCTGAATTTCAGGACCACTGATCAGTATGGGTTCTGTTGTGCTGGCTACACCCTAGCCCATATATGTATGATCATTAAATTTTTAAAATGATAGATCATGCCAAAAAAAAGCCAAAACACAATCTTCCGATGTTTAGCAATCAGGAACGTTGGCGACCCTCTCACTTTTGCGTGCTCTCTCTATTCTTCGGTCAGCACAGGCAGTAGTGTTTTGACCGTTTACATGATCGTACCTTGGGTTGGGCGCATCCGAGCCGAGTGGCCTGTCCTCCAGCCAGCACGAGCACTGCCACCTCTCCACGAGACACTGCATCCACTCCTGCAACCATGGGCGCTTTCAAAGGCGGATGAAAAAGTGGCCACGAGAACGCACTTGCCACGGTGCAAGTTGGCACATCTTTACGTTAAGCCCCGCCCCATTCCCATCTCGAGGATGAGGTCAAGAGATCAAGAGGGAAGGGAAGGCGGATAAGGAACGGAGCGGGGCATACCCCCGAAAGTAAAAAAAGTCCCCATTTTTGCTATGCAACAGTGGCTCACCGAGGTCCTTGAGTCTCTTCTCCTCCTCATTCGAGAGGTCCTTCTTGACGACGTGTCTTTCATCGGGGACGGGAGAGAGATTGGCGGGAGAGGGGGCGGTAACGAGGGCAGATGAGGCGAAGGCAGACGAGCACCCAGAGAATTTGAGTGAGAGCAACTGCAATAAACATGTATTAATACAAAAGTTTTGTTTTTTTTTTTTTTTTAGCTACGACACTGGCAAACTCAGGTACTCAGCATGCATCCTCTCAGCCCCTTCCCTACTCGGGACACCGCTCCGGGAGTCCGGCCGTATGAGAAGCTCCGCTTTCTTAGTAGCCCAACCGAGTTAACATGCCTAGCACTGAGCTTCATGGGCGGACATTGGGGTGCAAGAGAGCGGCAGAGGAACGAGCGAATGCGAGAGTGTGTGCACGCGAGAGAGCGCTAGACATCAGTCTTCGCCCCTTTGTTGTTGTTTACCGGGACTCAGTTCACACTACATCCACTCTTGGCGCACGGAAACAATGCATGGAACTGGCACTTACGCGAAAGAACCATACCAACCCTTTCCGGCGCGATAAAACCCTGTAGAAGTAGTCGACCAACCTGCTGTCTAAACTCGTCTCTCTGCTCCGTCGATAGCTCGTCCCAGTATCGAAGAAGATGCACGTTATCGTTGCCAACGTGAGCGAGAAGATCGGAGGGCGCGACCATCCTGGGAGAGAAACGTATAGCGAGAAATAGTTGGATAGTGATAGCGAGAATGGTAAAGTGAGAAAGGCACTACTACTTTGTTTGGGGCCAGCCTCAAAGAATGAGTGAGTAGACCAGAAATCCTCATTTCTGGTAGACTCGGTCATCCCTAGCAACCAATCGAGGTTGGCTGGTCGCAAACACTGCAGTGGTGTCGACTGACGCATCACAGCAAGAGGGAGCGGGGGAGGCGGTAGATCAATCCGTATATTAATCAATAATGAGCGGGATATTGGAGATGTAGATCACTCTTGCAAGAGCTCTTGCACACGTTGAAAGAAAAAAGAGAAGGGAAGGGGTAGATCATAGAATGAATCTAGTTCACGTCCGTCCTGGCGGTTACAGTAATGAAATGTGCTTTGGGATGTTTGCCAATTCCGATTAGCAACTGATATTCTTATTTTCTACCCTTCGATCGCATCTCTTTTTCACTCTATTGATCGCACATTTACTTAGCTGATTATACTACTTTAGTTTAAATTTAAATTTTTTGTTTGCAATATTTTAGAATTTCTATTTTAAAAAATATATAAATAAACTCAATTATTGACAATCGCGATTCGAAATACTGTAAGATGAATCATCAACCTATGCCGATGTTTCGCCACTTTTTGTTTTCTTCATTCTATTCTTCCGTTTTTCTCTTATTTTCATCACTAATTATGCTAGAACGGTGCCTAGAGCGATGATGTGGCCAATTTGTTTGCTTTCATAATCACCAACAGATACACTGCGCGCGTGGCAGTTTGTCTCGCAAAAAAAACGCAACACGCTTTCTCGTCCCCCTCTCGTTCCTTCTCTCTTCTTCTAGAAACACGGCGCGGCGCCTGCTCTCCCCCCCTCTTCTTATCCCTCTCCCTTTCCTCCAAGTTGTTTGCTCGCTTCGCTCTCAAACCGCGCGCGCCAATGTGCGAACTCAGCGTGTACTTTTTGTTCACGTTCGCCCGAGTTTCCGGGTGAATGCCACTTGATTTCGCTTCGAAATCGAGCTAATCCGCTTGACTTTCGCACTCAATCGATCAGGCATACTCGGCGGGGCCAACAGTTGTTGTGTATAAGCTATTTTCTACTTGTTGATTTGGAAAGTTGCAGGTTGCTTGTTTGCCGCTTTCCGTGGCACAATTTGAAACGAGCACAAGGCCTTTAGATTGTATACCTGTAGAGAAGGCTTTGGATCGAAAGAATACGTGAAATGGGGGAGTTCCCTCTCGCTTTCACGTATCCTCTTACCGATTACCCATTTCTGTAGTTTAGCTGGGTGGACTAATGTGAAGAGTAATGATCAGACTGGATGAGGATGAGAAGAACATTCTACATGTTCTCTCATCGATCAGACAGCGCGAGAGAGCATGCAGAATTGAGAGGGTCAAACCATTACTCATTGTTAATGAGCGCAGCTTTCATCTCTTTTTTTGCGACAGTTTTGTAGCTCGAGTGCGTTGTGAGCAGGCATTGATAGGGGGCGTCACGGTGAATCACTATTTCGACACACACATTCCTTCGTTCTTATTGTCATCATTTTTTCTGCGTTGGGCGCCTTCAAGGTTTATTGAAGTTTCATGCTCTTGCCAAATTCCTTTTTCGCGACGACCTGTGCTATTGCAGAACTCCGCGAGTGTAATCTACTATTATAAGTTCACGAACACTCGTTTAAAATAATAAAACGTGCCGCGGCTAAACACAAATTCCGCTGGCGAGAGAGTATGGCAAATCAAGAGACACGCCGAGGTATAGAAAGAGAGTGCACACACCACTAGTCCATGTTATGAGCGTATCATTTTGAAATTGTAATATTTATGCATTGAAAATCGCTCCGCATCTCGCTGGCAAATGCCATCTAATCCGGCTTTCTGCCCAGAATATTCGTGTTGCACGCGTCTGTAATATGTGGCTTGCATAGGTCAAATGGGTTTCTCGCAAGTTCGCAATTAGCATAGGGCAAGGCATGTGAATATAGTCCTTCATGTGTCTGTCTTGCACTCTCTCGCTACGTTAATCGGGTTTACATGCAAAGTGCAGAAGTGCCTATCTTCGCACGCGAAGACCTATTTGACGTATGGTGGTTTGATAGACTCCCTGTGCTATCATTCTAAACATGATCACTTCTTGCCAAATCTCGCTTGTCATCAACTCGCAATTTTCATGTTTCAAACGCATAATGAAATGCAATCCCTACGATATACTGCGCTTCCACGTAATTTATATATTATCGCTTATTCTACCGTTTCGCGTTGCTATATTTGCACCATAGGTCAAAAAGTTGGTAGAATTCAAGAAAACCTGCCCGGTAGTCCATCAGAAATTAGAAAACCTACCCGACCAGGTTTCCAAGCTACTTTACCTTTTGACCTCTGATTTGCACAATTATCACATAACAGATTATAGTTCCACGGACTAGTCAAATCTCCGATACGTCACCGCCCATAGATATAGTGCACGTTTTGTATTTGTTGTGTATGTTGTACACGTGTTGCGCTTATCGATCGTCATATCATATTTATCGCGCGAATATGGATGATCTTATCCGTGACTATTATCACTACTCTCTGTTTCGCCACTTATCGTTTACTCTACCGTACCTCAATCCCTTTCCTACCGTAACCCCCGCTCTTTCCGCTCAGGAGCCAGCGATGGACGAGGCGCAAGCGGATGCCGACTGCGGTATGTGCAGCCTGGCGATGTGGGGCATCGGCGCGGCCATCGTCCTCTTCCTGCTCAGGTGAGAGATTGCGCAGTGATGATGCCATCCGTTGTTTGATATTTTATCGGGGGAACCGTAGTTTTGAAGCAATCCGTTGTTTCCCGTGAGCAAATGAACATATTTCCCGTACGGTAACTTCCTGGTGCATTCGTGTACCACCTAGCAATCATAACTCGTGCGCTGTTCTTTGAGCAATACTACTCTGACGACTGCTTGGAGCATAATCAATACTGTGGCAGAGCATATTTTGATAGCGCCGCCTGGCCCTGTGGATTGTGCTGCGCTTTATGCTACGTACAACAATGACCTGCTGTTATTGGCTCGGGGCACAAAATATTGTACCTGATAAGTGTGTGCGTATAGGAAGGAATGTTTGGGAGTACGAGTGTGATCATTGTGATTGCCTAGTGTTGACGCAATCTTTGAATCGTTGCAGGAAGTGGATCAAGGGCGGCCAGTTCACCGAACGCGTATCTGCCAAGGGAAAGGTGAGCTTTGTAGTTTGGTCGTTGGTCTTTAGTCGTTTGTTTAAAGAGCCTATGTTATTTGAATTGAACTCGTAGACAACAAAAAACATGCAATTAGTATTATTCGAATAGATAACAATAGAATTTATAATTTACGTGCGCAGAATAGTTTTTGTTCTCTACAGGTCGCTGCAGTCACGGGCGCCAATACGGGACTCGGCCTGGAGACGGTGCGCGAGCTGAACCTCCGCGGAGCTAAGGTATACGGTAGCGGGGTCGTGTTAGGATGGCGAGAGTACGGTAGAGAAAGATGTTATCGATTGTGCCAATCGATAACTGATTTGTTCTGCTCGCAGGTGTACATGCTGTGCCGCAACGAGGAGCGCGCCAACGAGGCCAAGATCAAGCTAGTCCGGGTACGGTGGATATCGATTTTTTGAACAAATATTTTATTGTGGTGATTACTGGGTTTCTGAGAAAATATGAAAATTTATAATGAAAATGAGCCATTTTGTGCGGTAATTTTTTTATCGATGCAACGAGAATTCGCGTGTTTCACGCTCGTGGTATCTTTTGTGATTTTAGGGAGAAACGATGTATGTTTCATTTGCCTTTCTCCATAATGTATAACCGCATGGCAGATGGGCTGCGACGCGACGCGTCTCATCTTCGAGCAGTGCGATCTGTCCAAGTTCGCCTCCGTGCGCGCCTGCGCCAAGAGAATCTCTCAAGGTTGGTGATTTGTGTACGTTAATCTTTAACCTAGTACTGAAAACCGTGATTGTGGATAATTATCAACTCAGCGCCGAGAGTGTACATGGGAAGGGATGTGTGATTAACAAATAGGCGAATTTGTGTAGCTTGGGTTATATGAGAGTAATAGTCTGTCGGTTGAGATGATATTGTTCTGGTCTGACTTTCAATGATATTATCCTCAGCAGTTGGCGCGACTTACAATTAGACGTGCACGCTGTCCCAATTACTCGGAATGCTTTAATCGCTTGAGTTTGGGGCGTGCGGACTAAAATATAAATAATTTCTATCTTTTCTTATTCAGCACGTTGGGCGCTGATAAGGTACTATTGTTTTTTTATTAAAATTTTTATTTTACAGCCGAACCACACCTGGACATCCTCATCAATAACGCCGGCATCATGTTCTACCCCAAGCACGAACTGACCGAGGACAAGCACGAGATGACATGGCAGAGCAACCATCTGGGTGAGTCGAGTAATGAATCTAGCCCAGCACAACCCCACCCCCCTCTTAATTTAGTTAGCGATTTGTAAAATCTCGGCGGCGGTGAAGGGAGGGGGAGGTCGATCGTGGACCACTGGCGCCGAGGCCATCGCATGAGATCAGGCGGTTTAATGTTATGCTGTCCTTTCTTTTTCTTGGATAGAGATCTTGCACTTGTGCTCATGTTCGGACAGACTACAGATGATTCGTCTATTGGTTACCCGTTTCTCGCTCGATCATCGTTTTCCCTACTATTGTACTCGTGAAACACGTAATCAACAGCGGAGCGAGTAAGCAGGTTTATCGTATATCTGCTGAGAGAGTGCCTTCTTTCTACTCTTTCTTCTTCTCTTTTTATTTCTTCTTTTTGACGCTCTTCTCCGTTTGCTCCTCATTGAGTGACTTCACCTTCTCGAGAGTGTCATCCTCGTCCGATCGAGTCTGCAAATGGGGGAGGGGTTACGGTAGGAGTACGGTATTATGTGAAGATGATGATAATTGGGAAGGTTACGGTATGGGTACGGTAGATGATGACGAAGGGGGGGGGGGTACGGTTAAGACGTGATATTAAGGACGTGGGACCGCACGGTAGTTCGACGGATGTTACTGTAGGAGTGCGATAGTATGTAAAGAAGGGGTTACGGTAGAATCTAAGGAACTGGTGAGTGTGGTAGATTACGATAGTGTAGAATGGTTTAGTGTACTCGTAGAATTCGTGAGAAAATGGGAGGAATACGGTAATCGTAGCACCAATTCACCTGATACTGTCCCTTATTGATCTTATCTTGTTTGTCTTTCTCCATCTTTTCCTTCTTTTTGCGCGCCTCCGACTTGGTCGGGCCCTTGACCTACAATCGATATATTTATGTCATATAGTAAAGCTTAGGGGATGGGATACCGTTAAACAGTTGATCCATTCCCAGATTACCTCTATCTACCGTATACTTCAGTGCATTTATTTGTACCGATCGATACTATCGTTCTACCGTATACCTCGGGGTACGGTTTGTTCTTGTTGGAGGCGTCGTCGGCGGCTTTCGGTGTCTCTTCCTTCTTCTCATCACCCTTCTTTTCGTCCTGCGAAATTTCGGTTGAGCAAATACGGTATCGATCGGCTACAGTACTCCCGGTATCCATCGCTTCCGTAAGTTGATAGATGTTACTCTGCCCCCTGTGTGCTGTAACTTGGAAAGTCGGGCCAACAGAACACCCCAGACTTTTATGGGCCGTACTTACAGTAACCCTGGATTCCGCATGTCTACCGTATACCTTGCCAGGCGTATTCTTCTGTTCGTCCTTCTTTTCTTCGGCTTTTCCCTCCTCTTTCTTTTCACCTTCCTTCTTCTCCTCGTTCTTGTCCCCTGAGGGCTTGTCGGCTTCCTGAAGCGAAAGGAGGCTACGGTACCTAATCGATTTCGTTGCGATACCGTATTCCCGAGCATTTGGCTATATATTGTATACCACCGAGATTCTGGAGGGAGATATCGATTGATTTGGATCAGATACCGTAATCCGCTCTTCTACATTATCTACTGTACCTTGGAGTCGGCGGCAAGGACGGCGGTCTTGCACGACTTGTTCAGATTGTCGCCGGGCGCTGCGCCCGCAGCACCTGCAGCTCCTGCAGCTGGCGTAACAGGGGTAGCTGCAGCCGCCGGTGCCTGCATGTTATCGATTTATTATGACTGATGCCGTACACCCCATATATTTGAGCAAGATACTGTTGTGTGACGAGGGTTGGTAAGATACAATGGGTGAATTGGCGTTTTTCCTAGAAATGACGAAATAGTGTTGGGAGAGGATACAGTAGGAGTACGGTATACCTTCTTCTTGCCGCAGGCGACTATGATGAAAACGAGGGGAAGAAGGAGTACTGTAGTGCTAGCGAGTACGGTAGCCATGGGTATGAGTAGGGAGGAGACCATGGCGAGTGGGTGGGGCGGACGACTGGGCGACCACTTGGAATGAGAGGAATAGCAAGGAGTGAGGGGAGGAGGAAGAGGTGGGGATTGGTGAAAAAGGGGTGTTGATTGCAATGGCAAGGTAAAGTGCAGATTAGTGAATGCAAAGTTGGGAATTGAGACAGTGTGCAAAAAAGAAATGGGGGAAGCCTAATCCGTCAATTCGCGGTTTCACACCAATTTTTAGTGTGATTAATGGTGTTTCACTTTTAATGGTGATACAGAATCTTCTAAAAAAAAGTTCTCATATCTTTGTCTCTTGTTCTCAGAGACTGCACTGTAAGCAAGCACGGAGTTAAATGATCAGCCTACTGCATTGTTGTTTCACGGTGATCATTAGGTCGGTGGTAGATTTGTGGCCGTTGATGATGTTAATGTCAGTTCCTCAGAGTGATTTATAATAAGTTGTTGGTATCAGGGCTGTGCATTTTTCGTTTTTCGATTTTTCGAATTTTTCGATTTTTCGACTTTTTCGAAATACTTTTTCGTCGAAAAATTTATCGAAATATTTTCGAAAAAATTCGAAGAAAAAATTTCCCTTTCGAGAAGAAATTTGTAATGAAATTTTGAAAAAAATCTCAAATTTATAGTTTAGTTCATATTTTTTTCAATTTTGGTAACATAAAAATATATTTTCCTGCGCAAATAACACTATCCATTAGAAACAGTACTTGCTAGGATCGATCGTTATATTTTAAATTGAATTTTTCATTTATAAAGGAGTAATTATTGATAAAATCAAGTGTTTTAGAATATATTTTGATAAAGAAATGGCATACAATTTCTATTTCGCAAGCGCAATTTGCATTTTTAATTTTTTTTCGAATTTTTCGATTTTTTCGAATTTTTCGAGTAAAAAATTCGAAAAATTGTCTTTTTCGAATTTTTTTCGAAAATTATTTTTCGCACAGCCCTGGTTGGTATTACAATACGATTCACGAGCAAGTTCCGGTGATAAGTACAGGAAAGTAAATGAGAGAATGTGTGAAACAATTGAGAAATTGAGGCACCGAAAAAGATTAAGCACCAGTAGGCAATTTTTTTGGAAGCTAAACCGATCGCCCTACTATCTGGACGTCTGCAAGTGGTATTTCCGAGAATGTCCAATGTGCTCACTACTTGCCATCTTTGGGTTTCATGACTACGATTAGATCAATGGCAGCTTCCCGGATATAATTCTTTGGAGCCCCCCGGATGCACTCAATATTAGTCACTGTAGCCGCGCTGAGATCATCAACTACTCTTTCGTTTTGTTTTTTTCATATTTTTTTATATCCCTGATCGCATTTCAGGTCTCTTATTATGACTAACTAGTACCATTTTCTTATTGATGTCAAATTACTTATTACTGAGCTCCCCCCGACAGGAGAGTTATGACTGTCTGACGCTATGGGAGCGAAACAGTCATGCATATTATAGTTTCTAACACAGTTACTTGTAGTACTCATCGAAATAGAGATAGATCTTAGCATAGTAAGTCAATTGATTATTCGTCTCATTACAGGGCCCTTCTTGCTCACCGAACTCCTCCTGCCGCTGGTGGAGAAGGCCGAGGAGGGCAGAATCGTCAATGTGTCGAGCATGCTGCACGAGAAGGTACGGATGGTTGGGTACTGTATATATGGGCACTTACAATGCTGCAGGCATTCGCGTAAGCGGAGAGTAGATACTGTAGGAATGTGCACTCGTAATGTTAGTAAATTTTATGGTAGGGTAGAAGAATGAAGAGGAATTATGACTAGGGTTCTCTTGTTGGAAAAATTGGGCTATTGGAAATGATTTTTCTCCCCCCTCACTTCCAATAACCCTCATTAATGGAGCGGTCGGTTAAATCTGTTATACCTAAACATGTTTTACTTGGTGAAAATCAAAATAACAGCCAGAAACAAAATTAAAAGGCGCGAGGCGACTAAGTATAAATGGTAGAACACTTTATAACAGCAATATTACAAAATCTCTCTTAAATAACCTCAAAATAGGACTCTTCCTTATTGGAATTCCAATAAGAAATGGAATTCCATTCACCGCGCACCGTGTCTTATTGGAAGTAATGGAAAACAATGACGCCATTGTTCACTCTTTTTGGAATTCCGGAATCATTTCCAACAAGAGAACCCTAATTATGACAGTTATTTCCAATGAAGGTAGATGCCTGTTCAAGTTATTAGATTTTGCCGATGTGCGCGTTCCCGTCGCTTTGCTGCTTCATGCGAATTATAAGTTGAATTGCAGCTCTCCGATATTCAATGATTGCTATTTATTTGAAGACACACCCACAACCAATATCATTTACAGTCGGCCGCACTCGAGTTGGACACGATCGATGACAAGAAGCAGTTCGGCCGCCTCGCGCCCTACAATCGATCCAAGCTGGCCAACGTGAGTACAACGGTAGTCTGACAGTTGAGTGCGAGTATCGCTAACTGACTGTATTCAACGAGTCACTCTTAACAGGCAGAATATTGCAGGAATAGAGTCGCTGTCTAGTGTCTTCAATACTGTAGAACGTTGAGAAATGTACTGTATATGTCAGCTAATGAATAATCGATAATCAGGTTATGCATGCCCGCGAGCTGTCTCGTCGCATCCGCGCGAGAGGCAACAATACCGTAACTGTCAACTCGCTCCATCCTGGTACGGTAGCAGGCGTTGGCTTATTGAAAATTCTCAAGCAGTACATGTGCGTTTCACTACTGTTAGTTAACGCGGTGAAAATGGGATAAGTATTGGTAGCCGATTACATGGCGTTTATAAACAATTTTATAGTGAATTGTGCCGCTTTAGGGCGAAAACCGAAAATGATGTCTGATTTTTCGAAATTTACTCTCAAAAAAGTCAAATGCTGTCTGGGTTTGTTCCGTAGAACGAACTTTTTTGGTCTATGATTACCTATGATTTCTCAGGTGCATGTGCCTCTGACCTCTCCCGCCATCTCTTCCTCGGCCGCAAACCATTCACTACCATCGCGTGAGTGTGGAAAATTACGGTGTAGCGTTACGGTACCCAAAGAGACGATAGCGGGTTACGGTAGCCATGGAGGAGCTACTTTATTAGTTATGCACGGACGTGTAAATAAATGCTGCGCAAATTTCAGGGGTGCATGTGCACCCTTTGAGGATGGAAAACTCATGTAACTCAGCTTAAACTGAACGAAATCTCTCCAATCAAAAAGGAAAATGTTCCAAACGTGGCTTGCAATTCCTGAATCTAATTGGGAAGTTGTAGCTTTACTAGGAAATAAGTTATGAAAGGGTGCATAAAACTGATGTGCACCTTGCATCCCATGAAATTTGCGCAGCATAAGATTCCAATGCAATGCAACAATTATATCGTTTTTTGTACCGGAATTAGTGGGTTACTATATCCTTGATGACGCTACTTTATTAGTTGTGCACGGTATCCGCTTGGCGTGAAGATTTCTTTCAAGATATGGAAATTCGATCGTGATTTTGGCAGTTTATAATACTTGATGAAATGCTTGATACATAACTTTGAAACGGTAGTCTGAGGGGAAAGGGGTTACGGTAGCTCGAATCGATCGGTAATGATTATCTTTCAGCGCATTCTTCATGAAGACTGAGCGTGACGGCGCGCAGACCTCGCTGTTCCTCGCACTGTCGAAGAAGGTCAAGGGCGTGTCCGGATGCTACTTTGCGTAAGTTTTTCTCCCGTGATGACGTCATAGGAGTGCATAGTGATGGTGCAATGAGCTCAACTTTGCATGCGTAAATCCTGTTGCAAGGCGCTACAATTTACTATTGTTCTCCACAAACCACTTGTTGAAATTGGGTTTCGCGTTCGATACGTCTTCTTGTGGGGCCTTTAAATTACAATTTCATTAGGAGTAGTTGTTCAGCAATCACTAGATTTGAAATTTTTTTTTTGTAGATGATATAATGGTCAGGGGTTTCATATATAAAGATATATATATATTGATGAAATTCTGAAAAAAACCGCTCTATTTACAGCGACTGCGCGCGCAAGTCTGAGAGTACGGTAGCTCTGGACGATCTCGCTTGCAAGCAGCTCTACGACTACAGTAGAAAGGCGGTCGGCATCGAGTAAGGATACGGTAGTCGGACTACTGTACTCTAAAGATTATGGTAGAATGATCAATCGATTCCCCCTTCTCCCCTGTTCTGTAGTCTGATTCTGGTATCATACTGTATTTTATTGACGATAAGCTTTGTATCACAGCCAATTGTATGCGGTACCCTTGCCTTTGTATTACTCCTACTCAAGTTTTATCTGTCGTATGGTGTGAATTCCAACGGTTTTATACGTAGTTACCGATGATAAAGGGTTATTTTGTATGAGAGCTCTATGTATTCTATGTGTTATAACGGTTAATGTAGCCTAGATCATATCGATCGAGAGTGAATAATGAAGAAATCAATCGATAATCAGGGTATGTCCCTACTGATTGTGTACGGTACCGAGACGGGGACCGCTGAAGATGTGGCAGAGGGACTGTGGAGAGAGGCGAGGGCGAGGTTTGACCTAGTTTATTGATTTATTGATTGGAGTTTCACACATGACTGTGAATACAATTACAATTTACAATTACAATTATTTATTCCGCCAGGGTTAGGGGTTTCGTGTGAGTTCTTTGTAGATTGTCGATAGTGGAGTCGGCAGATGTCCGTCGTCTTCAGACGATTCGGTTGTTTTGGGGGCAGGGTGAAGGGGGTGCAGCAGACTTGCTATAGCCGAGTTTGTTCTTCGGAAGGAGCATGTAGAAGATGTACAATTGCAAAATTTCCATTCGACAGGATAAGATGGAGAAAATGGAAAAGTATCCGCTCACTTTTTCGTTTCAACCTTCTTCTATGAAGGATTAATCAGGATGCGCAACAATGTCAGAATTTCATCGGTTACCGAATAAATTGCATAATAATAACGCAATTCTTGCAGAAATCTGCCCGCTTGTCTGGCGCCATTCGACGAGTACGACATTGAGGTAGGATTAATGTTTCGTATTTATTGAAACTATTGTCGAATGTGGTGTCAGCCCCGCTGAAATCAATGGACGCAATTGAACTACTCTCAGGAAAATAAGTCTACGACTGTAGACTTCTCGGCTACCGAGCGACGACTTCATAAGTCTATTCGCTTCGATTAGAGGCATGGGAGCGGCACTTTCTCGACTTTAAAGTCGTCGCTCAGTAGCCAAGACTTCTGAGGTCGTAGACTTATTTCCCTCTGAGTATTTATGAAACTGCAATGTCGCTGTCGACGGGTCACTTTTAATTTTTTCTCGAATTACCTCCCCCTTAAATATGCAACACTTTATGCGTAGGTGCTACAAGTCCGCATTCTACTTTCGAAATGGTAAGTGACTTGATCAAGAGATCTGCGCTTACGATGTTTCATTTAATTGTACTATTGATGAAACCTCAAGCTCACTGTTTTTTTTCGAAAGTTGCAACAACGTTTTGCAAGTTGATAATGTTTTTTTGCAAATGATTGACTTCTAACATTTCAACCATCAACAGAGAGCTTTTCTTCGCCTATCCTTTTTCTATCCATATTGGCGGGAAATTGAGAAAATCAACGTCAGCCGACTTCTTTGGGGGAAACGAGCTCCTTACGCGAACTCGCTTTCAAATGTGGGTATGTCTGCTCACACGAAACTACGTGAATTCAAATTTCAACAATATCATTTTTCTCTTTTCCTATTTTCTCGTTTGATTTCATCGTGACGTTGCAGAATCTTCCATCCGAGAGGGCCGTTCTCTTCGTTATTTCTACCTCGGGACAGGGCGAATTTCCGCCCAATGCGAGAACGAATTGGAAGTGGATGCTGAGGAAGAGTCTGACGAGAGATACACTCAAGGAGGTACGGTGGGGTTACGGTAGTGTTGAAGGCGGTACGGTGGGAAGGGGTTACGGTAACGCGCGTGGTACGACATTGTTCCGGTAGGGTTAGATGCTGGGCAATATTGACCAAGGGAAGCTCGGAAGCTAAATAGTTGGAATTATGCAGTGTTTTATATTGTTATTCACCCGACGATTTCTTGGGAAAATCATGCTTCAATAGGCTGTTATAAACATGCTGATTGAGATACCGATGATTCCATTCCCTGTTGGTCGCGAAAAATATATTTGGTACACAAATAAAGCCTACACTCGTTATATGCATTGATACTTGAAACATCCCTTTCTAATCGATTATACTACCGTACTCCTCACTTCCAGGTCAGCATCGCGGTCATCGGTCTGGGCGACTCCTCCTACCAGAAGTACAATTTCGCCGGTGAGTTGGCGATCGATCGATAACTGAATACGGTATTCTGTTCTATGGATCGACGGCTGACTACAGTAATCTTCAGGCAAGAAGCTGTTCCGCCGACTACTGCAGCTGGGCGCGCGCGACTTGCTGCCCGTCTGTCTCGCGGGTACGATATGATTATCGATTGGTGATATTTCCCTTTATCTCTTGCAAATAGTTTGAAAAACTTACTTCATTGATAAATGTCTAGGCACTTTTTTGGTACAGATAACTGATGTAAAAAAGAACCACACTGAATACCTAATTCCGCTCAGGTTTTCGGAAGTGCAAAAAACAGGAGAGAATGTGAGAGGTAACTCACGTTTCTATCTCAATCGGGGATCTCGTACGGATCTACGTGGGGTATACGGTAGGACCATACTAACGATCTATATTGGCAGACGATCAGCACGAGTCGGGCATCGATGGGGCGCTGCTGCCTTGGAAGGATCAGCTGTGGCTGCAGCTACACGGCATCTACGAGGTGGGTTACGGTAGTTCGGCAGGCCAGGAGGAGCAGTTCCATGGGTCAGATCAATAACTCGCTATCGATTGCAGAATCTCAGTCTGACCGTCGACCCCACGGTGCCCCCGCTGTGCAAGTATACACTACAGTTTGCGGAGGTGAGGAATGATTCCACATGTTCTCGGGTCTGTAGAAAGTCTATAGGCGAGAAATGTTTTGTGGTGTGGGAAATCGCATGTAGTTGTACCATTTTCTAGCTCTAGTCATATCCAGTTCATGTAATTGAGAGGTAAAATGAGCGCCTTGGGTATACTGTATTAGTTATGTTTACTAGACGACGACGAGACAAATTGATAATGGAGATTTTCAGAATGGCGACAGTAACGATTCGATGAGAAACGGAGAAGTGAAGGGAGAAGGAGAGCTGAGAGCAGTGAGAGTAGTGGAGAATCGACGAGTTACGGCCGAGAATCACTTCCAGGTACGATTAGGAAGGGAAGCTGTGGTATCATAGGTCAAATGGGGTTCTCGCAGGTATTTCGTACAGAAATGCCTAAACTCGCGTGCCGGATTGAATATTGCCCACTTTTCGATAAATTTGTCAAAAAAGTGGTCAGAAGCGCATGAAACATTCAGAATTTTCTTTTACCGACATGGTCTGGACGCCATGCAGAAGTGCATATCTTCGCTAGCGAGAACCTATTTGACCTATGTGTGGTATCAGCAACATAAGTACGGTAGGGAAGTGGGGGAAACGATGGTGAAACGACTAGTATGGTAGGGAAGCTAGAGTACGGTAGTTTAAAAAAAGAAAACGGTAGGGATATGAGGGAACGGTAAGGTTGTGCGGCACAGTATTGGAACAATAATCTGTAAATGATTGAATCAATTACAGGACACTCGACTGGTCTCCTTCGATACGAGCGGAGTGGGAGGAATGGAGTGAGTTTTTTTTTAGATCGAAAGATATATTACGATAGCGCTACAGGACCATTTTATCAGATTACGGTAGCCTATCGATAACTGCCTTCCAGCTACGCGCCAGGCGACGTTCTCATGGTGCACCCTTGCAATCCCGAGGAGACGGTGCGCATCGCGATCGACGCCCTACAGTACGACGATGAGGTTAGGATACGGTAAATGGAGGGTACGGTAGTGTTGTAATAAAAATACATGACTGATTCTTAAATAGTCAACAAAAATGGTTGTTGTGGAATTGGAATCAGCGATGTGGTAAAACCAGCGTTATTGAGATACTGATGAAGCTGAGATGTACCAAGCAGAATGTTTTGCTTGGTTTGGTTCTCAATCAGCGCTGAATTACATAGCAGGTTTGGAAAGAGAGTAAGCAGAAGCAGACGGCGGAAAATAATAGACGAATTTCGCACTTTGTTACCCAAACGTAATATTTCTCAAGGTACTGTAGCCATGATCTACCGTAACCATGATGATATTTATTAATTTATTTTTCAGCTGCTCGATCGTCCCTTCCGCGCTCTTCCCACCGACTCGAGTATACGACCGCTGCCGAATGACGTCATTGGAGGTGAGATCATTATTATTCATACAGGAGGCCTCATCGTCATGACAATTGTGTAGTAGCAGTGAGTTGGCAATTATTATACACACTGAAACAGAAATCCACATTTAAAATTCTAAATAACGCATTTTCACACATATTTATACTTCACAATCGGTACCGCATCATTTGTATTATTGAGGTAACTTGTCGGTTTATTCTCCCACGGAAACAACGAACCACTTGGGAGATTTTTTTAGAATTATTGAAATATGAAAAGGGGTGTCATGCCAAACGGGAAATGTTGTTGGGCACGATAACCGTTTTTTTAAATTTCTGCTATAATATTAATTTATTTAAATTGCATTCAGACGGTCCGACCACGCTCCGCTCCTGTCTGCTGAGACTGTTCGATCTGCAGCAGCGGCCGCGTCGAAGTTTCTTCGAGTTGATGGGTGAGAAGAGTGTCTAACTTATCAATCAACGCTAGAATTTTGAGTAGTTTATACTTGTGCGAAACAAAAAATCTGCGGATCTGTGAATTTTCTTCGAGTTGGTTGGTGAGAATTATTTCGGGTCGTTCAACTTGTCACGCTAAACTGAAGCACAAACCAGTTGAGTGTTGTGTGAAACAACAGATTACTTTTTTTCAAACGGAACATTTCCTTGGAGTATTTGGGTGGGAACTTTTGGATTTATCACATGAATCTGAAGCGCATAGAATTCTCATTTTTTTGTCGAATCCGGGTGCGCGATAAGTGGGCGGACGTTGTGGACCCTACGCATAGTGTTTGAAGCAAGAGACCGCGCGGACCCGTGCTATTGGTATATTTGTTTTGTCGTTGTTTCGCACCGGAACTGCAGCAGATCAATAGCAAACAATTTTGAGGCAATTCAATGACGTGAGTTACAGAAAATCACTCGGATCCGAGAAACTATGTAGGTTACAGAAAATTGGATCAGGGGACTTATTAACTGTTAAAATGGGAACAAATGTTAACTGTGCAAACAAGGTACAACAAGTAAAACAAAAACTCCGAGTAGGTCAGCCATAAGTACAAAAATTACATGGACCCAGACTATATTTTAATGAACATGTTAACAAGATCTTTGTCAGGCGCGATTTCGACGCACGAAATGGAGCGTGAGAAGCTGCTTGAACTGGCATCGGCCGAGGGACAAGTGAGAAGTTGATCTTTGATCTTTATTCATCGGAACTCTCTCTTTCTCTCTGTTGCTCAAAAAAAAAAATTCAAAAAAATCTCCATACATATGCGCGAGTTGTAGTTCGTAGTGAGGGTTCAGTGAGTCGTCGATCTTTTATCTTTCTTCAAATTGTAAAAATCATCTTCGACCGATCCGGGTCGTTCCATTTTAGTTCAAAAATCTTTCTAAAAGTACGCCCTGTGATTTCTCGTTTCGCTGCGTGGTAAAGACAGAACCTGCAGGGGTAATCTCAATAGTGTCATCGAGTTTTTTTTCCAGGACGACTACATTGATTACATCACGCGCACACGGCGCACGGTGGCAGAGACGCTTCGCGATTTCGCGCACACTGCCCGCGAGATTCCACCGCAGAGGTGCGGTAGGAGAATACAGTATAAGACTTACAGTACAGTATACGGTTGATGCCGAAGAGATGACATGCTAATGCATGTCTGTATATCTAATGTAGCCTGGAAAAGTGATTCGGTGGATGGTACTTTATTTCCGTATGCATCAAGCGTCAATGATGCGATGCAGGAAAAATCGAAAATTCAAATTTATCGATTGATTTGATCAGACTCTTCGACATTCTTCCTCGCATTCGATCGCGTGCCTTCAGCATCGCCTCGTGTCCAGTGAAACACGCGGGAAGAGTGGAGATTATCGTAGCCAAGGTATACGGTAGATCGATAATCGGAGGTAGACGACAGATCGAACTGCCAGATAAGCTGTAAATTGATAGTATTTATTTGTAAAGAGGACCTCGTATCATCATTTTACCTTATTCGTGAAGTTATATGTGCCTTCCGTGAATCAAGACACGGCCGGGTTGAGACAATTTGCAGTTTTCCGAGAACGGTGCTATCGACAACTAAAATGGGGAGAGGAGTACATTTCACTGATTCGCCTACTTGCGCGAAATGAAATCGTGTGCAAATTGCCAGAGAGGCAATTTTCGGAAATTAAATCAAATTATTGTGCCATTCAAGAACTCAGCAGTCTCCGCCCACTTCTGGCGATCCTCTGGTTATTAGAAAATTAGACCAAGATTAGCTTCGGACTATGTATTTCCCGCCGTGGTTCCTCGGCTTATATCATGTGGTCAGAGAGCGCGCGCTACGCGAGCCGGGTTGCCCCGCCGGGAGAGGGAGCGGGCGACGTTGAAGTCAACAACGTCGTAGGGCGCCAACCCGTCTCGAGTAAAGCGCGCCGGGCCATGACCTAACCCGAGTTTCGAAGCATGGCGGTTTAGTTACCCCAGTCGCCAAACTACGGTAGAGGGTTAGTATCGACCTCTACCGTAATTTGGCATAGGTGCAGTGGGCGGAGCTTGTGTACAACAACTTCGCCGCAGCTGCACACCTTTTGGCTACACGGAATTCTTAGGTCGGAACTGAAAATTTTCGCACAATACCTAGTCTATTCTATAAATGTTTCTATTCAGGTGGAATATCGTACGGCACGAATGGTCGAACCGCGACGAGGACTGTGCAGTACGTACATTGCGAGATTGATGGAGGGAGAGAAGGTGAGAGGGGGAAGCTACCGTAGTCTACATTTAGCCTTGTGTCAGCCTTGTGATTTACAATTCCAACTTGAATAGTGTACACTACGTATAGAATATTTCTACCTAAGTAATCAGGAAATAAGTGACCTCATTGTCTGAATCAGCGTTCAGCAATACGTTTCTCCGTGTCATTTTGTATGATTCTTCATAGGTTACCGTACTACACAGTATCATCTCTATCTCTGCAGGTTCGAGTTCGCGTGCGGCCGGGCACCTTCCGCTTTCCGCCGGTTGCGCGCGCGATTGTCGCAGTCGGGCCGGGCACGGGCGTCGCGCCCTTCCGGAGTCTCATACTGTGGCGGAGCGGGTACGGTAGTTGGGAGTACCTCCCGCTTTCTCACTTCAGCTTAACTAATCGATGGGATTCGATAATTTACCTATCATAACTATTTTGACTACTAGTTTAGTCATGGCGAGTTGAAGGCAGAGCTTTATCGACGTGACCGAACAAGAATTGGTTTTACTTCCCCACTGTAGCCAGGAATCGGCGGGTCGATCGATGCTTTTCTTCGGGTGCCGAGGAAAGGACAGGGATGACTACTTCAGGTGAGAAAGGAGGAGTTGAATGTATAGGATAAGTTGAAAACTGCCGGTGACTTATTGTTTCTTGTGAATTATTAGTAGACGGAATTATCTGACAATGAGATTGATGATTGCATTACAATTGTTAATGTCCTTCACCTCCAGATCGGCATTATATGCACCTATTATTGAACCATAATATTTTTATTGAAATATTTCATGTCGAACCCTGTTTTACAATTACCCGCGCCGTTTCAAATTTCCAGAATTGGGCGTGGGTCGAGAGATAGTTTAAAAAGTGATACAGAGTCCCTTTAACGTCGTCACACTCTCTTGTCTGACCCCTTTCTGGAGGTTTCAGCTAGTGATTGAGTGACGCAATGCCTTTGCTTGGAAAAGATCAAAGATCAAAATGAAAATTTAATCTTTTTTTTCAATAATGCAAATTCAGATCCGACTGGGACGAACTACAGACGAGCCGAGAGGGTAAGGTAGCTGTTCATACTGCGTATAGCAGAGACGAGGAGCTGAAGGTGGGTGTTTTGATGTCATACCGTAACGGAATACTGTAGCCTCCACGAGCGAGAAAACGTGAGCAAATAAGAGTAAATTGTACACGCACTTCGAAAGCGTGAAAGATACCTTTAAACTTTTTTATCGGAAATATTTTGGACTTTCGATTGATTCATCCTGGCAATGTCTCGTTTCACAACTTCATTATGTGTTATTTGTGCTGATGACAAACGTTCTCGTAGTACTTCGTAGAATACATCACATAAAGAGTTATCTGCAGTTCTAGAGCATCTTTATCGCTCACAACAGTGCTCCTTTTCCACAATTACCTTCACTGTAGGTCATGTTTGGCGAAAATTAAATAGCATTCTGCTGATTAATTATCGACCGAGTTATGCGTACTGCAGGACGGCGGTCGTCGATACGTGCAGCACGTGATGCAGCAGCAGCGCCGACAGTTGCTGCAGATGCTACAGGAGGAGAAGGGTCAGTGGGCTGTGATCTCTCCAAGATGATAGTCAAACCGTTTTATAAAAGTTTAACAGCGTAGCTTCCGACAAGAGATTCTCAATTAGAGACAAATGAGTTTGAGAGCCGGTAATTCGTTGCTGTAAAGGAGCATTGTTGTTTCATGAACTAGTGAAAGGAAACTGGTGCGCGTGCGAGCCAATTCCAGATTACCGCGTTATAATACTTCCAAATTTGATAAATAAATAGATAAGTTTTACAGCCTGGGTGTTCGTGGCTGGCTCCGCTGGGGACATGCCGACGGCTGTGATGGAGGCAATCGATTTGATAGGGAAGGAAGGGAATGGAGAAGGTACGGTAGGGGGGGGGGTAGGTAGACAGAAGGGAGTACGGTAGCGAGTCCACCGAAAGAACCGTGCCACAGGCAGATGATTGTACTGCCCTACATATTCTACGAATTCATAGAAGGGTTGACATGGGCTTCACGTATTGCATCCAGGGAGTGTCTGGTTTCACTACTTGATTTAGTAAGCTCTCTTTTTGCGGCAGTTGATTCGTTCTCGGTATATATATATATATATATATATATATATATATATATATTTACCGAGAATCCTGGGACCGTCTGGAATTTATATTCTTTAATATATATATTTATGCGTGTGCAAAGAAAACGCGGTTACAAATAGAAAGAGGAAAACGATAAAATGAGAGAAGAATGTACGATAACGTAGTGAGATCATGAGAGGTCGGGGGTGTAAATCGCAATAATGTGGTATCTATAGATTCTTTCGGAAGAGTGAAAGAATATAAATTCCAGACGGTTTCGCGGCCCAGCTGGAGCGGGAGGGAAGACTGCAGTTCGAAACGTGGAGTTGAAGTTAGGGAGAGATATCAAAGATGAAAGATCATTCCAGTGAGTATAGGTGCTTGATCAGTTGTAATTGTTGTAGTCATATCTGAGATTGTTGAAACTGTGATACGGCCAGGCAGCATTTTCCCGTTGTACTCATTCATTATTTGTTTTCTCTCTTTCGTTCGTTCTGTTGAATTTCAGAATTTTCATAGGTGATAAAGTGATTCGATACTCAACCGACACTATTGAACACACCGGAAAAAAACCTCCAGGGAGGGGTAAAGAATGAAATAAAAAGTGCAATACTTAGAGGGACTCTCTTTCTCTAACTTTAGCACCCTACTTCGCTCACGACCCCTTTCTGGAGATTGCGGAAGCTTGTGAATCACGACTATTTGTGTTGAGAGTCGAGTCAGCTCGTAAATTTTTGCAGAAATCTGTGGTTCGATCACGTTTCAGAGCTCACTAGCCTGTGTGTGTAACAGGGGTAGATCGGAGTTTGGCGCGCTCTCCAAACTACGCACTATCTCTCCCCCTTCCTCTGCTTCTCTCGCCGGTGCCGCCGCCCTCTCCCCGCTCCACACTCTCTCGCGCCCCCGTTGTCTTCCCGGTCTTATCAGTTGGATGTATGGTTAACTGTCTATCGGCAAATCCGATTTGGCAGAGTGCCAGCGTTTGAAAGCTTTGATTTGCCGCCGTGAGTTCCGTTTTTGCGCGACTACTAATTAGCACGTTCGCGAGGCTAATTAGGTTCTCAGAGAGTGTCACCCTTGCGCCTTCGCTTTGCAAACTTTCATGTGCCAGTCAAGGCAGTAAACTGGTTTGGCGCTCGTCTCTCTCTCTCTCTCTCGATCCTCCGATGAATGGTTTTGCTGCCCAAACTTTGCGCTTCCTTGTTGCACACTTATCATTAAGCGGGCATCAATCGATAAAGTTACCGTACTCAAATCACTCAATAACCTAAAAAAGGGGTCAGGAGCGAGGCCGTTTGTTGAAGTGAAGGCTCTCTTACTTTCATGCATTCTTTCGCTCTTGACCCCTTTCTGGAGATAAAAAACGATGCTCTACCGTATCCTTTCTAGATGAGGCTGACAGAAGCGCTGAATGAGCCGGAGGTTCGACTACTCGTGTCCTTACTCGTCATTTTTAACGCGATCCCGGTCAGATCGATTCAGCTACCGTATTCCCCGATCGATAATCATACCGTAATCACAGGTAATCGCCGGAACGATCGTCTTCGTGACGACGTTCGTGATCAACTTCGGCTTCGCGCTCATCTTCCAATGTGAGTCGCCTTAACCTACCGTATACTCTTCTTCAGTTGTCGATCGACTACTTTTTACAGTACACTAATCAGGTTTTTTTAGCTAATGTAACTTAGAGTGCACGGACTAATTCATTAACTAACTACCGTATCCCCCTACAGTAACCGCTACCAATCCAACAATGTCTGATCTTTTATATTCTTATTGCTAATATCGACATATATCGATTGGTTACCGTACCTTTTGCAGTGACGGCTACCGTAGTCTGTCTGACGTTCGTCATTCCTACCGTACTCGTCTGCTCGACGATCGCGCTGGGAGTCTTCCTGCTGATCAGGGTCGCCTCGGAGTACGTCGACCTCTTCTCGGAACGCCGTGAGTACGCGGGTTACCGTAGGGGGTACGGTAGGACGAGATAGGCATTATCGTAGCTGTATTGGCGTCTAGTGGCACATGAGAAAAAGAAACAACTTGCTTAGATAGGGACTATCAGCATTCTTTTGGATCGAAATATGGGATTGTTGTTATTGTCGGGAAAAAAATTAAGAAAGGAGACGGTAGTTGAGAATACGGTAGCTATCGCTGTAGGACGGAAATGTGAATGGGCTAAATAAGGAAGTATAGTTACACGCGTGCGTGAAGATTAGTGGAACGCGCCAAAGTTCAGCGAATGTCAAATAAGATGGAAACATCGAACTCACTCACTAATCGTTTCACGATGATCTGTGTCAAATTGTGGTCGCATTAGATCCTCTAATTCTTAGACTTTGAAATTCGGGTAAAATAATTTCATCTCTTCATTTCGCACACTCTCTCACAAATTGGCCGGTCTAGAAAGTGTGCGAAATGAAGAGTTCTAATCCAATTATTTACCCAAATTTCAAACGCTGCTAAGTCTGCATTCATTGTCGATTAGAGTGCGAAATGTGAGACCACGATCTCTTCATTTGGCGCTTTTTTCACCGGTCGGTGGATGACAAGTTAGCGAAATGATGAGATCGTGGTTTCACGCATTGTCGATGCCCTATCATTTGAGTGGTGAAAAATCTCTCCATTTCGCACACTCTCTCGACCGGACGATTCGATTTCTAATCTGCTTACTGCTCAGGTGCAAAAGCGAGAAGTACCGACGACTACGCCACGCCTACCGTAACCCTTCCGACCCTATCACCAACTATCAAACACCAGTCGATGAAGCTAGACTGACGACGTGAGAGAGCGTGCGGCTGTGAGAGAGCGCAGAGAGGAAAAGCACCCGGCGAAGGTCAATTCTCCACTACCCACCGATGATCTCTAATCGTTCTCGACCTACGACAAATTACAATCTCTTCTCTTCTGTGATTACCAGTTGTTGCCCCGTTGTCATGTTCAAGTTACGAGTACACCCACATTTTACACTGTACATAGACACGACGTTGTAATCAGTAATAAATATATACAATTACTGCTGCAACATGTTGATACCGATGCTAAGTTCTAGGAAAAAGATTCATTCCTAAGAAGACCATCGACCACGTCTGAAACCCACGTCTTGATCAGCGCCTCCAAAACGAAACTGATAACTAATATTATTGCAATATTGGCGGGGTGTTTGTGATTCGATTTGGCGGTGGAACCAGTCCCGGGCTAGTCAAGGGCGGGTTGACAGAGATAGAGTGATGATAGAACGCTGCGGTTGCGCTAATAAGAGCGGGGCGCTGTGTCTCGCTCTCTTTCTCGGTGAGAGTTCGCATTTTTCTTCTTTTCGTTCCTTCTTCCTTTCCTTCCTCCCCTCCTCTCCCTCTCCCCTCACCCATCTCAATTCTACCCAACAACCCCCATTCGATTCGTCTCTCATCTCATTTCGGGGCGACTTTCAACATGCACCGGCCGCTGGCGGCCGTACTCCTGCTGGTCTGCGCTGCGCAGGTATGCGGTGGTTTACCGATAACCGAAGCTTACGATGTTGATACATTTATCGATTGCCTGGCGTAGTTACACATTGTCTTTTTATGATCCGGGTTTGTGGCGCATCTCTGCAGTGTCCATAGAGTCCATACGGTGTCCACAGTAGTCCGTCATTACCTAGAGAGCGCAAATGGCATTGACAAAATAATTGATTTCTAGCACAACGTATATTACATGTCCGCATATTGAAAGCATGTTGCGCTCGGGCATACGGTACATTGATAACCAATTCCAGGCGGGACCCAGCACACAACGATGCATCCATGGCAGCATCAAAATGGGCAAGTGCGAGTGCGAGGATGGGTTTGCGGTAGGTTTTTTTGAATTTCGCGCCGCCATTCCTGAATCAGACAGGATCGATCGATTGCAGGGATCGATTTGCCATCGAGAAATGCACTGCACAAGCTTTGACCGGTCGGAGAGCGGAGGGTGAGAGGGCGTGTATTCAACTACTGTATCATTCTATAACTCTGCAGGTGCACCGCGTGTCTGCAGGGATGGGAGGGCAGCGACTGCGATAAGGTACTGTAACGACTACGGTATGTTGATCGCTGACAAATTGTTTAACAAATTGTTCAGATTGTTTGCGTGAATGGCAAGGCTGATCCCACCGACATGCATTGCACGTGCAACGCGCCCTACTCTGGTTAGAGAATGATCTTGGGTCTTTAAAATTTCATGTCTGATTCTTAGTGTGATCTGCATCCGTGGTACTTATTACTTGCATTTTCTTTCCTCAAATTATTTTGGGATGAGATCTATGATTTCGTTTAGCTTGTTCTCCAGTGTTTGTCAAAGGATCTTTGAGTTCTAGGATTGACATGATAGAAGTTTAGATCAGTAATATATTTAGTTTAATTTAAAGGACATTTAATAGGTTGATTTAAATTTTTTGAGGCGATCACTGTGACGAGCTAGAGACGAAGAACGTCTACTCGCACTACAATAACAAAGCCGCGAGCGTCAGCCCCGTTCTGCTATCGATTACCATCATTCCGCTCGCCATCATCGTCTGGGGTACGGTACGGGGGTATACGGTAGGGCTGTCGGATTATGGTAGATCAATTTCACGGAAACCTGTTGGACGTTGCCTGATCCTCGCGCTTAGCACGTTCTCTGTCTCTCATCGACATTTGCATATTCTTGCCCACGCCTATGACTATGCACTCAGCGTAAATTTGATAGAATAATGTTTCTTGGACAGTTGTTACCCAAGTAAACTTGTGTGTGCATATGAATGTTGCAAACTTATCATATTGCCTCATTTCAGCATGCAACACGTACTCGAAAAAGCGCAGAGCCAAGAAGGTGAGGCCAATATTAAAAATTGATAACAAATCAATCAACTTTAGGTTGAGCATCTGCTCGAGCTGGAAGTCAATCGTGATCTCAAGAGCAGCCACGTGCGCCAACTGCTCTACGGAAAGAATTGATTATCGATATCGAAATTCAAAGGATTTTCATGAATAAATATTTTTCGCTTAAATAAAAACGATTGTAAAAAGAAAGAAAACAGTCAAATATAACACAGAGAGAATTACGGAAAAAAGGCAGTTTGCGATCACTGATTCGCGAAAAGTGTGCAGCGGCGCGTTTGTCAATTTGCCTCGTGAGGCAACTGCGCGGCACTCGCGTTCCCGTTCTCTCGTTTTCTCGGCGTCTCTCACCGCCGCCTCGTCTTCTCTTCCGCTCGTGCAAGTAGCCTGCCCCAGTCCCGGCTCAATCGGGGAATTAGCACCACGCAGTTGCACTGGCATCCGCACCATAAAATCGATTTTACCGTCCCAAACGCATGCTATTCATACACATTTCCATGTCCATTTCGCGCGAGTTGCCCGCGTAAAACCGCTTGGCTTGCAGGTTTTTGCCCTCCTCCATTGCAATGTCCTCCTCGACGGGAGGTTCGAACGGCGGCGGACCGCAAGGCGGCAACTTCTCCTCCTACATCAAGTGAGTACGGGCGGCAGCAACGTTCATCTAATCCCCCCTTTCCGCGCGCCGCGACCGCCACTTTCCTGTTTTGCTATATACCTGCGTTCCTCTTCGCTCGCCCCGCTGCTGCTGACCCATTTTCCGACCTTGGTCGTCGACTTTTCCGCCTCCGCCGATTGCGCAAGCGTTATCAGTCATCGTCGACATGTTTTTATTAAATATAAATAATTAAAATAATTATTCAGCGCGCTCAACAACTTTGACGACAAGTCCGGTGGATTCGGCGAGAAACTGAACGTGAGGGAATTTAAATGTTATGATAATATTATAATATTTCTTCTCAACGTTGTATTGCCACCAAATTAGAGCTTCTAAATTAAAATCGTGTGAGGTTGAAACTCTGGAGAACATCGTGGAATTCAAATAAATGAATCACGGCGCATCAAGTGTTACGTGAGATAAGCAACTAATTTTATTGCAGTACTTCAACGGCTCGAACTCGGGGCAGCGGTTCAGCTCTATGAACGGACTGAACAGCAATGAAGGTAGAAGCGGGCATCCTTGTCCTTCTATTTAATTATCCACTTCTCGGTTGCAAAATATATATATTGCTAGTTGCTGTGTAAAAAAATAACGTAAACTAATTATTAATATATATGTTTAGCCGTCAACAACATGCAAATCCCGTTGTCGATGGTGTCTGCGCCCAGATATACGCCAAAGACGCAAGGTTGGTTATGTGCCTTTTCAGGATTAAAATTATAAATATTGCACTTGCGTGCAAGCGCAATATTTATAAAAAGGAAAACGTTGTTACAAAGTGCCATGTAGATCAATTTATTTGTTTCGACATGGATAAATGCAAATGTTGAATGGCACATGCATTTCGACGACAAGAGTTCATCGATAAAACTGATCTGGTTTTGGCAAGAATATTTTGCTAGGAAACCCCCAGGGCCCGCTTCTACTTATCCTTGATCGATTGCTAGAGCTACTTCATCAATAATTTTGTAAATTTCAGGTAATCCCGGTGAAATCACGACCGCGAGCTTCCTCGCCAATCTGTGGAACAACAAGGTAGGATTCCAAAAGCAGATTGTGATTTTTTAAAGTCAAAAACGTGTTTTTTTCAAAATGTCAGCGTACCTCTTGTAGTATAAACTTTATTACATAATTAATTCTCCACCTATTTCCAGGCCGACAACGACAACAAGGTCAACAACGCGTACGCGATGAACCAGCATCAGAAGAGTGGGTATTCATCGGGTTGTAACCTTGCTTCTTCTCTTACTTTCAGATTAATTCCCTAAAATACCACAGGATGTGCTAGGTGGATCAGTTGACCAGTTTTTAGTTTAAGCAATTATATTAATGTGTTTCATATCGACATCATTTTTTGCAGTGTCGCGTGCGCCCAAGCACGAGCCAACGATGGAAGATGGACAAATAATGGCCAATCCGCTTGAGTACGCTTCATATTAATTATAATTTGGCTATGCAACAGTCTTTACAACCAAAGTTTCTGATTATACTCCATATAGTCAGTTATCTTGAAAAAAAAATAGCCACAGCGCACATATTCAACAGATCTCTGCTGGCACAGTATTTAGGTTTTCGCAATATGTACATACCACTTGCAGATTCCAGCGTCGTCTAGAGGAGCTGAAGATGATGCAGCAAGGGCTGAATATGGTGAGTTGGTGCTAGATTAAAATATAACAATGAATGTGTTGATTTGGAACGAAGAAAACTATTACCATTTTTGTCGAGTTTAAATTGTGTTTTAGTTGTTAAATTTCCACAGTTTAAAGGATGTCGAAAAAGCTCCTCTAGACTTTCTGTCGAAAAGACACACGAGAACGATAATACGAAAATATGAATTGAAATAAAAAAATATAGTGTGAAGGTTATGGAGAGTGTGTAAACAGTTCTACTGGTAAATTCAGTTGATACATGGTTATTGTGTTATTATTAAGGTGCCAAATCCACGCTGTTTCAGATCTCCCCGTGCATCAACGGAATTCCGAAGAATGATCCGGAAAAGCGGGTCAGTCCGGTAACAAACCCTTTTAATTCCCTATAAACTAGGTAGACAAAGAGTCAATGTAATGATTGTTATTAAATAATTCTTCGAATTACTAATTTTAGAAATACATTATAGGCTCGTTGGGCGGAAGCGACGCGTCGTCGCTTCGACAACATGAGCGAGGACCAAAAGGACCAGCAGAAGGCCAAGTGGGCAGAGGCTGCGAAGAGACGGTAAGAGAATAAATTATATTTACTCTCCTGAAAGTCCGAGTAGGATGAACGGGAGTTTATCTCGAGATCTAAAACAGAAAATGCAATGACGTGTAGCTTTTATCCTTGAATATCCTTTCCTCTCAGATACCATCGCCTGACACCGGAGCAGAAACGCGAGCTGGGACAGCGTCAGACGGAGAGGAAGCGGATGAAGCGGCAGCTTGGCAAGAATATCATGAATTTTCAAGTCGACATCGGTCAGTCTATTGGTTAGTTGCTGCTCCTCGAGAAGTTGAATCGCTATTACATTTGTAAATGATACGATCAGCCCAAATAGTCATGCGCAATAAACAACGGGAATTTACTTTCATCACGGCGGTATGATCGTAGAATTTCACAAATGTAGTATCTCATCAGCGGAAAGTGGTGCGAGCAGGAGCGCGTGAATAGTTTAACGAATTAGCTCCGGTACGCGGTCAGTTTTCGAATTCCATGCCCCACCATACGATTATTGTCAGATTGTTGAGCGTCTTTGTTATGTTGTTCGCAGTAATCCACAAATCTCTAACGATTCTTTCTCCTCAAACATATGTATCCGATTCCCTTCTCACTGCGTCGAATTTGTAGTTCAGTTATGATTGTTAGAAAATCAACATAGGTCTTACACGCACACTTCAAAAACAAATTAATGAATTAAAAATCATTTTAAACTATTATTTTAGACTTTCTCGAGCAACAGCAGCAGCAAGGTCCCTCATCCTCCTCCCAACAACAACACCATCGGCCGATGCAGAACGGGAGCGGGATGTGAGAGGGTGAGTTGGTTGGGGGAGACTGCACCATCTATTGTAATTGCAGAGGGAATAAGTGGGCAGTATGGTAGGCAGTATGGCTAGATCATATCGTAGGTATTGGAAGGGAGGACGCTGGTTTTGTGCAACGTTTTGAACATTTCTAGATTTTTTGTTAAAAAGAAGAAGACACGCTTGAGAATGATAGAATACCCCACAGTTATTTGAAGAAAACACTATAATTTCAGGCGGGTCACTCATCCGGGCATTCTTCGGCGGCGGCGCCGGCGTCAGTCGGCGCCTCTTCCGCGCCCGCGCCTGCCTTCTCAGAGTCCCTTCTTATTGCCGTTCCATCTAGCCCCGATTCTCTTCCTACTTCCACCACACCTACCACTTCCACTCCTCCTCCTCCTGCTCAACAACACTACTCGCGACTCGACTTGCTGTGTGCCATGTCGCCGGCGTCCGATGCACTCGACTACGAAGACATGTTGTCGATTATGGGCGACGACGACGACATCTGGATGGCTGCCGAAGCTGCGGCTCAAGAAACCGCTCCTGATGCTGCAGAAGCGGTTGTTGAGCCCAGCAACCAGCGCTTCTCGGTGCCGGCCGAGCTGGCGGACCTGCCCATTGCCGCGTTCCTCAACCTGAGCGGCCGCCGCAAGCAGCAGATCACGGCGCTCCGCGAGCGCCTCGAGCGAGGCGGCAGCGCCGCTGCCGAAATCGCCCGCGCGCTCAAGCCACCGGTTGCGCCTTCGCCAAGGCCCTACAAGGCGCCGGTATTGCAGGCTGCGCTGGTTCGTCGCCCTGCGCCTCCGCTCAAACGCCAGTTCCTCCCTCCGCCGCCGCCACAGCCCCTACCCGATCGCCTCCTGCATTGCATATCGCAGATTGACGGAGCGCAAGTAGTGATTCTAGTGTTGGAGTAGGAGCGTCCTTCCTCCTCATATACCCACCTTTCTATTTTCTATGAAAATTCCAATGGATTTATGCAAGCATGTTACTACCACCTGTTTCGACCTCTCTCCTCAGAACCATTCAATTTCGATTGTTGTTACGTCTTGTCTCTCATGTTAGCCCGTGCTTTTTCTCACCCTCCTTCCGTTCATGGAAGCTATCGATTTCCAACTCAGTCCTGTTTCTCTCACCGATATGAAGCTTGTAAATAACCACTCCCGCACTATCCCTCGTGTTCACTTGTATTCCTCCTCCGAATCGCCTTATTCGTCGTTGACAAAATAATGTTCCTAGGTCGCTTCTTCCAACACGCTCCTGCTGCTTGATTACGGTAGTCACCGCCCCTCCAGACTATTGATCGATTTACAGCGAGTGCATTTTTGTTTGCTATTTCAACCGTAATTTGGCGCATAATTGTATTGCACGTATGGAATCGCCCCAATTTCCCCCCACCTTCATTCGACCATACTTGTATCTGTGAGACAATAATCACTTTATGTTTACAATCTTGCTATAATTACTCCAACCAATTGTTTCGAATGATTCTGGCTCAGTCGTTTTCATGTTTCGCAGCTTTTTTTCTTTGAGATTTATAGGCTAGTTTAGATTCGAAGAATAAACATTTTAATCTGATGTGCTGGTGGTTTGATTTTGGTATGAGGTGTTGATTACTCGCCCGAATGTATCTTATATTATTGAAATCTTTCTCATTATGGCTCAATGTAAAATGCAGCTCGTGTTTCGATGTAAAATAAAAGAGCTAAGATACATTTCCATTAAATATGCAGCTGATTTTCTTCGAACGATTGCCATAGGTTCCCCTCATGTTCAGGCATGTTTTCATGTATTAGCTATATAGAAAAAATGCAGTTAAAAGAAATCTGGACGGCAACATTGCCGCGGAAAACGCTAATTGTAAGACACTTCCGAATTTATCGGCAGATTTTTTTGCACCGTTTACAACGCGATTGCATGTGTATAGCGAACGTCATATTACTGCACGGTAAAAGCACGTAAGAGATTGTGAAATATATGGACAAATTGATAACTCAGAGAGTTCGCTTTGACACGTAAAAAAGAGCGAAGATCAAAATTTTTAAGGAAGAATATTCAGGGAAAATGAAGGGCATACAAACATTGCGATGGTAACTAAATAAGAGACCGGGCTCAGGGTAATCACTCGAAACGCAAATTTCGAAGAGATCTGATAAAAATGAAGAGCAATCAATAATTGAAGAATGAGATTCAGTTCGTGATGCTCCGGGGTTTAAATACCATACCTTGTAGGATGAGCTTAGTTGTAGTGCATTTTCTTAAATCGCAGAAGCAATCGTAGTGTGCTCTTTATTTTGAAATTATTTGTTTTTATCGATTATGTCACTAATTGAAGTTATTTTCAGAGGAGCGTCGCATGACTCTGGCGCAGCCGGATCGGCTGCAGCTGCAGCCGTGAGCACGCAGCGCGATGAACTCGTCAGCGGAGAGCGGGCAGGTGGGCGGCGGCGAGGCGGCC
This sequence comes from Pristionchus fissidentatus, assembly GCA_036245785.1. Classification (NCBI taxonomy): domain Eukaryota; kingdom Metazoa; phylum Nematoda; class Chromadorea; order Rhabditida; family Neodiplogasteridae; genus Pristionchus; species Pristionchus fissidentatus. The sequence goes on along the minus strand of BTSY01000003.1, from coordinate 3,676,388 downwards.
TCCGCGCCCTCGCGGCGCCGTCTGCTGACGCGCGCAGCTCGCGTTCTCACGCCCAGCCCGCAGCGCATGCTGCTGCTCGCGCTCGCCTCGCTCACCATGTGCTATGTGATGCTGTACTGCCCGGGGACGTGGGAGACCATGACGGGATGGATTACGGTGAGCGCCCTCTGCAGATTGCTGCAATACCTCTCGTTTCGGCTAGCAAATAGATTATTTAGGTATTGTAAGAGCAAGGATTCGACTAGCAATTGGTAAATTTAGGCATTGTAAGAGCAAAGGTCTTAGTTAAGACTAGGAAAGCGCTTAGTTCATTTTCGTCCTGTTTCTTCATCATTGTTAATTCTGCAGCAAAGACACGGTTCAATGAGCTATTCTACAGTTGGAAATGCGATTCATTATTATTATTATTATTATGATTACTATTACCATTACTTCAGAGTGACGCGGAGGCGGCGATGCTGGACCGGTATCGGTCTGTGGCGCGGCGCCAGATCCAGTGGATGCAGACGGAGGGAGAGGGCGGAGGAATAGGAGAGGGAGGACTGATGGGAGCGGAGACGGGCGGAGGAGGCAATGGAACGGAGAGGTACGCTTAATAGTGGTGATTGGGATTACGTTAGGCGGTTTTTGAGGATAGGGCAGAGGAGTGGTCGTGTTGGGAGACTAAAGTAAGATGGAGGGAAGTACGAGAGTAGTTGCTACTTCACGGGGGCTCAAAGGCGGATAAAAAGTGGTGCGATAATCAAATGCGCTTAATACGGCATAATTCCTTATACATCCACGTATTTCATAGCAATACCGTAGTATGCAATGCAAATGTGATGTATTACGGTCGTGACCATCCTCTGTTAATTTCTCTTGTAGGGAATAAATTTTTGAGCACACGTGCGTTTGGTAGGAGCAGAAAGACGGACAAGAATGGTGTAGACATGGTTACGATTGTTGGTTTAGTTTTTTTACATGGTTGATTTAGTTGGAGAACATTGGACAGAGGTACTGTGGAAATGTATGAAACGGACCACACGATAATTAAGATAGGCAATACAACATTTCTATGGAATTGGGGATAAACGCAAACGAGGTGATGATATCGCGAAGATGCAACAACAATCTGCGTTGTAGATGCCGCAACACGGTGCAGGGAGCGTCGCGCGTCGCCGACGACCGCGGCTACGTGTGCGGGCGCGCGGACGTTGACGCGAGCGGCTGCTGCGCTGGCGCCGCCGCTACGTCGCGCACACGCTTCACGTGTGACGCGTGTCGCGTCGCGACTGCGCCCGTCGGCGCCGACGCGACGGCCGCCTCGTCCGAATGCTGCGACGACTTTGAAACGTGCGTCTCGTGCTGCATGCGACCCGACCAGAAGGAGGCGCTGCTGCGAGTGCTCGACACGACGAGAGGCCATCGACTGCGGGCGATTCTTTCCGCAAGAGATCAGGTCGATTCAGATGTTTAAATATTTTTTTGGATGCTTGTATCGATCATTATCATCAAAACAAGCAGCAAATTATGTGCGTGCAGCGTCTTTTTGAAACGCCGACCAACCAGGGCAAAAATGTGAAATAATTTTTGGAAAACCCGTCAACCCAGTAAAGTAAACAGTAAACCCGTCGGTGGCTGGATCAGTAGGGACATACGTTTGAGATGTTTTCCTCAAATAATTTATTTTTCACAAATTATCGACACATTATATTTCGTATATATGTATAGTGAAATTATAATTTATTTTTAAATAAGTCAATATTCTTTTTGTAGTTCGAACTCTGCTCGGCGCTATGCCGCACCTCCTCCCTCTCGGTCCGTCACGAGAACAAGTACAGGGACGAGCGCAGCAAGCACTGCTTCGTCCACGAGGAACCGGCGACCTGACCCACCCACGACCCCCTTGAACTACCGTACCCCCTCTCTCCGCGCACCTCCCATTGGGATTTACACTATGATCCACTCCCCTGCACCTTGTATAGTCGTGAGCTACAGTACGCATGCTCTTTTGTTGAATTAGCTTTCTGACCCGCTTGCACTACCGTATGCCTGCAATTCTTGGCAGCACGCCATTCATGAATCGAAAACTGCCATTACTTGGCGCGTCTTTTGTACAACTTCTCGCTCTCTCCGTATTGCGCTCTTTCAAGTGCTCGCATTTTGTGAATATTCAATTTTTATTCAATTCAATTTCAATTTTTTTTATTCTGTTAATCACACACATTCCCTTTGTCGGTCTACCACGCAAACACTGTTTATCGCTTTTCCTTACTGGTTGCACGTTACTCAATTTCATAGCTTGATATAGTATTTGTCGTACGTTGCTCTCTTTATTCTGCAATAGTGTGCTCTCCTAAATGCCCTAGAATATCATGCCCCGTCGATTCGATTTTTCTTGTCCAAAAAAAGGTCACAACTACATTTTCCCTTTCCGGTCCGTACTCAAACGACGTTGTTTTCGTAGGCTTTCATGCATACTCTGTTAACCCTCTCACACAAACGAATGCATTGAACGATTGGTCTCTAAAGCCAGTCAATATTGTACTCTTTCACCCTCCATTCTCCTCTCTCATCGAACTAGGATTGTGATGTATCAAGCAAGTTACCGGGTACCCGCGCTTGGTGTGAGACACGTTTAATCAATCAATAATCAATGCGACCCTCACACACAAGATAACTCAAAATAGAACAGCTTTGATAATTATTGTACGCCCCCTGTTTGCCTGCGATTTTCCACACACCCGCCCTAGCCAGCAATTGGTTGTATGTAAACTGTACAGTATAAAGTAATTATTGCTATTATCTAATGAATTGTCATCCTCGAAACTTCGGTAGCTTTTACCGTGCGCGTACCTTGTCGATTTAGTTAATTTTGCGAAATCATGCTAATTGGCTGACTAATTAATTGGTTAACTAATTAATCGATATAGTATGCCTCCGTCGACACCGACGGCGTCGATGTCGCCGGGCCGCCTGGCGCTGCTCGAGCCGGCCAACACTCCGCTCAAGAAGGAGATGATGCAGCGAGAGGCGAACACGGAGTGGGTAGATTTGAATTTTTTCGAATTGCCGCCAAGAATAGCGCAGAAATCGCTCCGCTATCGAAAATGTGACATGAATGGGAGAAATTTTGAATATACGGCAGAATCTAATTATCGATCGATCGCAGGAAGGAGCGCTACTTTGGGCACTTTGTCGCCTCCACGCTTGTGCTGGCGCTGACCGCCTTCGATGTGGGTTACTGCTGATTGATTTGTCGTATATAGGACTACTGTGACAGAATTATGGGAAAATTATTCTAGAATGTATGATATGATGACTGTATGAATTATGGATTGATTATATAGTGCGTTATTATGGACAAAGTATTCGTACGGTATATTGGTTGTATGAATTATTGATTGATTATATTTTACTTTAAAGTGCCAGCATCATGAACAAATTATGCTTGAGCGTACATTAACATGGTTATATGAATAATTTATTGATCACATTCAGCGATTCTGGTTGGGAAGCTCGCTGGTCGGACTGGCGACGGGAGGAGTTCTCGGGCAGGAGGTTACGCAGATGGCTGCTGTTGCTGTGAGTTATGGCACTACTGCAGTGTTTGCGACCAGCCAATCTCGATTGAAGGCTAGGAATGAGTGAGTAGAACAGAAATGGGAAAGTTTTCCTGTCTATTCATTTGAGATTGGTCCCAAACACTGCAGTAGTGCCCGAGTTATATTATATAACTTATAACTTATATACGGTAGTTGTACATTATCGATCGATCGCAAGAAGCCATACATGGGCGAGGGTATTGCCAGCAACAGTACCCTCCCGCTTTTTGCCGTATGCCAACCCGATTTATGTTCATCACGTCACTGTGTTGGATCAAACCCTCCCGCCTTTTGCTCAAATTCATCAGGTTTTATCTCCAACCCTCCCGCCTTTGGCCTCCCAGCAACAATCACTGCCCGACTATGCAAGAAGCGCTATTTTAAAAAAAAATCATAGAATCCACAGTGAGCGGCTCAGTGTCTAGGCAGGATGGACGAAACAACGTTGTGTTGCGCTTAGTGGCTGCAATCTTTTCACTCTAAAAATCATGAAACTGTATAATTTGTATCATAATCTCTGATTTTGCCCGGCATTTGGATGTTTCAGTGTTGGCATTTGAAAACATCCGTTTGGCGATCACTGGTCTTCTGCTTATGCGTAAAACATTTTTTTTCAGTTGCTGCTCTTCTCGCTGGTGTGGGCTGCGCTCTCCGGCTACCACATTGTGTGCCCGGAGCAGAAGAGAGGAGGAAGGGGGCAGGAGGAGAGGAGGTGAGTAGGAAAAAGGGTAGTAAGGTATCGAACGACGTGATAATGAGTTGCATATGAGTTGTTGGTGAAACCTGAATGCGCTCGGGTGAAGATGATATGCTTTGAGAGAGGCTTTATAATTGTGGTTGAAGAGATAACTGAATTATGACACTAAGTGCACGTGATTGCGGTAATAGACAATACTGGATGTCAAAAGCAAGACAATCTGTATTATTATTTCCAGGCGTGACGTCATCATCACTTCGACTCCGGCAGTATCGGGCGCGACGCCGCCCAACACTCCGCCCAGGAAGGAGGGAGATGGACGGTCGGAGAATGGAGTGATCTCACCCATCTTCCCCATCCCTGAAACCAGTGAGTTGCTCGTTTCAGTAATAATTGAATAGGATGCGAATTCAGAGGCGCAGCAATACTTACAGGTTGCAATTTCTAAGAAAAAAAATCCCAGTTATATTTATTGATCAGCAGCAGTGAATGTAATTTCGTCTTTTATGTCTTCAATTAATTATTTTTTTCTTCAGCCATATTCGGCACACCGCAGCAGTCGCCCCCCACCGGATTGAGGAATCGGTTTGTTATTATTATTATAAATTCACAAACACTCGCCCAAAATAATTAAATGGTCCGCTCCTAAACACCAGTTATGGCTGCTAGAGAGCATGAAAAAACGAGAGACATGCCAAGGTGTAGAAAAAGAGTACACGCACCAGCAGCTCATTTCATGAACGTATTATTTTATAATTGTTATATTGATTATTAAAACTTAAGAAATCCGTAAATTGAATTAAAACGAAACAACCGCGCACTTGAAGATTATCCCTCCTTTACATGCTAAATTCGATTATTTGTGTTGTTCTGAACTGTCACAAGCAACAATTCATTTTTCGATGTTGTAAATAACTTGAAACTGCTGAGCACGAAATCACCGGCGTTTTGAACGGATCGCTCGGTTGAATTTGAGCGATATTTGCGATATTCGTTTCACGGGTGGAATATAACAACGAAAATATGTATCTTTCAATATAACTCACAATTATGATGCCTTGATGTCAGGATAAATCTCTTGCATATTACTCTAATAAAATCTTATTATTATTATTAATATTATTATTATTATTATTATGTCCACTTCAGTGGTCGCGAGTATCGTCCTCTATACGGCGCCTCCTCTCCCTCTCGTCCCGATTTATCGTGGATGGACGACCACCAATTTGGAGGAACTAGTGGAAGAAACGCTAATAAGAGGTGGGCAGAGAGCGGTTTATTTATTGATTGATTAAAAACTGGTATATTTTATTTACTATCTGAAGGAGATTCGAACCAATCGCATAATTTCGAAAATTTCGGCATATGTCTAGACGACGAAGCAGTAATAGGGCGGGTTGTCTTGTTGCCCAATATTTTCGAAATAAATAAATGATGATTTTACAGCGCCCTCTCGCTCTCCTCTGCACGCAGCCATTCGTCTTCATTCACGAGGTGAGTGATTGCGTCACCACTACGCAATATTGACATGGCTCTGTTCGGATTTCTGACTCGTTACCGATAGGTTCTTAAATGTCCGATGATGCATGAAGATGCTGATTCGGCGTTTCACCGGTGGAATATGTCATCAAAAATATGCGCGACTCAATAGGCATCCCAATTCAGTTGATGAAAGAACATTAAAATCTCCCTGTTCTCATATTGGATATATAATTCAGCAATGCCGCCTCTCCCTCATCTACGGGTGCAGGACTGCTTACTGATCTCACGTCGTCTGCTCCATTCCAGGCAAAGTTAGTTATTTTCTTTTTTTGTTGACTTTGGTATTGTCTGTATGGAGGGTAGGAGTTGTTGCACAACCAGTCGATTGATGCTGTTCGGTCGGGTGATAGAGATGGAGGGAGCAGGCATACCTGGGCGCAGATTCAGTGGACTGTCATAATTGGACCGGCGACCCGTAGATTTTTAAAAAAAATTCCTCAGAAAATGCAGTTACCCGTACCTTTTCACCTCGAATTTTCCCTGTAACCCCTCTTAAATCGCGGGGACATGTAGAAATATTCATTTAAAAAAGTCAGGGACCCGTATGTTTTGGAGTACATTTTTTGTCAGCTGGATATCTCGCACAGGTATGGGAGCAGGTTACGGTACTCAAGGGGAAATCGATTTGCGATTCATTTGATTGTTCGCCAATTCAGGATCTCTTCCCTTCCCGCGGCCAAGATGCTCACGTCGATTCACACGCAGGAACAGGTGGGCTATTAAACTTTTTTTTAAAAGTCCATTGGATTAAATACCATCACAAGACGCATTGTGGTTTCTAGAGCGGTACTTGGGGCGCTCTCTGATGCAACATTCCAATTGTTTCTTTCCTTTGATGAAAATCAGCAGAATGCTTGCGTAATTGTATTCGTTGAAAAGGGTTTAATTTAAAAAAACTGCCTTCCAGGTTGACATGCTGCTGCACAAGTCGCGTGCAGCAACTGTAGCAGCCGGAGATGCTGCAGCGGAGAAGATGAACCAGAACAGCAGCTTCTACCAGGTACAGCACGAGTGTTTCCACAATTTTGAATAACAATCCATCAAAAAAAGGGAAGATGGTTGCTGATGGTGCTGGCACATTACTGATTGGAAGTTCTGGGTTTCACGATTTCCTAAAACAGCCTGGGAATTATTTGGAGACCATTGCATGAACGTCGATGATAGCTTATCGTTTCCGACCAACTTTCGGAAAATCCATGTTGCGATATTTTTTATTCATTCTTTCTTTCAACAGCAAATAATCATTTCAGGCGATGCTTCAACTGGACGGTCTGGAGCTGCATCCCTACCAGATGAGCAAGGATGCTGCAGACAACAAGAACGACCCTTGTGAGTTGATCTTTGATCTTTGGTCTTCTAATGCGTGCAAGACTAAACTAGCGTGATATATGGAGTCTTCTTGTTGTTAGTATGAATGGAGATTCACGTAACTTTAAGTGATTTTGTTATATTCTCTCTATTCACCTATTTCAGACGATGTTGTCTACGATGCGCAGGGCGGAATCCACCTCTCGCCTCGACTCACGAATGCCGGTGGTCAGTGCAATATTATTTTGCCAAATAATGAATCGCTTTGAAGGTTAGGTCGAAAGATACCTTTAAAAAACGTAAAAAATTCTTTCGAGCTATGGTTTTATGACAGTGGTTGTGGTTGGACTATGTTCGCTTATTCCATTAGGCAACTCCACTTTTCTCTGGTCAAGAGCTTATGCTGAAACTTTAAATTTGCTTGTCCAATTGGAAAATGCTGTAAATCAATCAATAATATTTATAGGCGGCACTTCTCCAAGTGGTTCCGACGACACGACCAAATTCAGAGTTGAATTGGCAGCACAGAGAGCTGCGGTAAGTTGAATTATTATCTCTAATTGTGATCGTCGATCGGCCAACTGGTTGTAGCAGCGATTAAGTAGGATAGCTGAAACCTAGATTCAGCGAGAGTTGAGTAACCCAAACTCGCGGGGGGCATTAATGAATAATGTATTTCAAAGAAAATATAATGTATAATTCTTTCCCATTCCAGGCGGTCGCTCTGGCCTCTTCCTCCTCTTCCTCTTCTCCTTTGGATGGACGTCGTCGTCGACTTTCTGCTCATTCCTCTTCAAGTCCATCAAGAGGAGTGGCTGGAGAGGGAGGAACGACATCTGGCAGTGGGGGAATGAGAAGGAGAAGAGGAGATAGTGAGTTGACGATGACGTCATTATTAGGCAATATTGAGGAATGAATAGGAGAGTGGACTGTGAGTATAGATTCCGTCGTTATTTGGCAATGGCGGAGGAATTGAAAGAGGGGATAGTGAGTTGAAATGACATCTTTATTTGGTAGTCTACTGGGGGTTCTTTCTTTCGACCCGCTGACTTCGGGTTTCTCATGTAGCTCGAATTCTCGGTTTGATGCCAGAGAATGATGGGTTTTTCTTATGATACTAAATTCGAACTATAAAAGTATGAATAATTACAATAACAATATGAACATAAATCAGGTCACTCCCTTCTGTCTGAGAATGAATTGACGCGTGCTGAGCAGCGCCTTCGAAATTGGATTGTGAACACGATTCTGAGACCACTCAATGAGGGAATTCGACTGATCAACAAGCGCTTTGAAACGGTGAGTTGGAAATATTGATTTTGAAATTACTTTCCATGCGATTTTCCTCCCGTAGAACATTGATATTGCGGGTGGCGAAAGGTGCGAGATTATTCTATTTGTTTTTTATCCAGGATCTGGCGGCACTCCATCTCCGCATCGGCACATCGACTGTTGAGCAGGTGAGATTTAATTAATTTAAAAATATTCTTTAAATCAATACATAACGAGGTAAGATTAATGTTTATTTTTAATAAATATATATTTAATGTTACTTTAAGCACTACATAATGAACGTAAGAGAATTATTGTACGGCCGAGAATTTTAATTTTAAAAAACGTAATTCCATTTCGAGATCACGGCTGCAATGACTGCCCATCCGGAACTCGTGCAGACCACTCTTCCCTACATTCTTCCCTATCTCAGACTACACTCCAATCAGGTGAGATTTGCTGTTCTTTTAGAACACTTTTATGCATCTACTCAACTAATTCACAATCAGGCAGCATTGTAAATGATCAACTTGAGTAGTCTATAGGAATAGCGGAAAACACTAATTCGCCTACTTTATCAAAGTGTTTGAAATGCAAGAACTCTAGTCTTTGCTTCTTTGCTAGTAAAAAGATTCGAGTTTCGAGATGCATTTTAAATATGTTCAATTCTGAAACGGATCAGTACTGCCGACGTCTCATGTATACGCCCCATGCCCTGCCCCCGCATCTAAATATATTTGAAAATATCAAATTCCTCTTCTCTTTCAGTCCTACCTCGTTTCCCGTATCTCGGCTCTTTCTGTCGGCACTTGTATGGCTGATTTCTCATGGGCGAGTGGAGGTCCGCAGCCGGCCGGAAGTGAAGGAACGGAGAAGGGTGAGAGATGTTTTATATTTGGAGGGGGGAAGGAGATTCTGAAGATCGTCTTTCCAATCAATTAATTCTAAAGAGATTTATTGTAATATGTTGGCTCTTTTTCGTCTACTATGTGATTGATGATGGCCAGGTATATGATTAATCTGTGTAGCATCGACTCACCTGGTGTCGTATGATGGTTCGTAAATGACCTCGATGTGCATTTCAGCCCCCACTGCCTCCTCTTCTCTCAATTACCACCCGACCGCTCGATTGGCTGCCCGACCGTGGAATGACACACTGCCGACGGATACGCAGTTGGTGAGTACGGTAGGGATGAGTGGGACGGGATACGGTAGAACAGTTGGGAGGGGTACGGTAGGGATGAGTGGGACGGGATACGGTAGAACAGTTGGGAGGGGTACGGTAGGGATTAGGGATGGCTGAACGATTGCGCATTCCGCAATTCTGAGGGAATTCTATTCGAGGCCGCAATTAATTAATTATTCCTTCAGAATTGCGGAATGCAATTGTGGGCGGAGCTTATTGCGGCCTCGAACAGGAGAGGGGAATAATTGCATTCCGCATAGGCCGAGTAGCCATCCCTAGTAGGGATGAGTGGGACGGGATACGGTAGAGCACTTGCGAGGGGTACGGTAGGATGGAGAAACAACAGAAAAAGTGAGGAAATTGTAGTTGATGGTAGTATGTTAAATATATATGAATACTGTATACTAATTTGTAAACCTTTCTCGTGTTATTTCCAAGCAGGCGGTTTCATGGTTTGTTGATGCATGAACTGGGTCACAGAAACCCATAATGCAATTTTTTGCATCCTTCTCTGATCAATCTGTGTTAAAAATCGTTCCTTTCCAGGTGATGTCTCTCTTCGGCGCTTACATGGATGCACGCATTACCAGCAGCGCGTTCGTGCAGGGACACAATGTGAGTAGGGTGGATATCGATTGATGAACCGAGTAGAGTATGGTTTTCAGATACTGTAGAATACATCTACCCTATGTTTAAAAAAAAGAAATGATTAGCATACATCTCATCTTCCTCCGTTCTTTCCAGGTTGATCAGCCCTTCTCCTCTCGCTATTTTCTCGTGCATCCAAGCAAAACGACGGCACTCCATCAGACGGGCGGAGCATTCTACGTGCATCTCGTATGATTTATTTACACTTTTTTTGAAATTATAAGTCGTAAAAGAAATTCACGTGCCATTGTATCCAGGCGTAATTTTTTGATATGATCTCGTTATTTCTATAAAAAAAAGGTAAATAATTATTTCACATCAGGCCTCTCTGCACCCTCCGGCACTCGAATTCGTGTCCGTCGCTGTGGATGGAATGGCTACGGTTACGGTAACTTTTTTTTTTAAATCGTCTCTCTTTGAAGCCTTCGCAATGTTAAGTATGGCATCGCTCTGTTGAAATTACCTCGATGAAACACGAAACAGTAGGTTCTAGTAAATATTTCGAAACCGGCCGAAATTGTAATGGCGTTTATTGTAATTGTTTACGAAAAGACCAAGTGTATTATTCGCGGTCTAATAGTAATGCAGCGAAATCGTTCGGCATTCAATCAATCGATAATTTCAGACTCGATCTCTCTTCCGTGCTCTCGTTCTGTTCCTGGCACACGCAAAGTACGAAAATGAGGGAAAGATCGATCGATTGGCGCTCTCCAATCCCGCCCTCAATCTGGATGTGGTCCTGAGTGGATAGGAGGGAGTACGGTAGCTGAAGGTGCGGGGGTTGTAGAGGCTACTGTACCAACTCATTATCGATTAGTTCCCCCAATAACTGTTGTTCTGATTCCTCATCTCAGTCAGATTTCTCAATTGTTGACCTACGGATCTTTTCTTTCTCGAGTTTTCTAATACCGTATCTCTTCTATAAAATTCACCTGTGACAATCCGATTTGATAATTTTTACAACTTTAATATGGCTAGAAAATAAACATGATCTTCTTCAAACCACTCATTCTAGTATTGATTTCACATTGTCGCTCCCATTATTCAATTGATGTTGTTCCCAGACCGATATTTATTAATTTGCTTGAATTGACTTATTTTTTCCCGTTTCCAATGTTGTTCTCCCTCTCTCTCACAACTGTTACAGTTATTTCACTGCATTGTTTTTTTCTCAATATCTCACAAACTTCTTTCCCACTTCAATTATTTTCTTTAAACTGCCTGTTTCACGTAATAAATGATGTTGTGAAATACGTTCGTTATTTTCCCGCAAAATTGTGATACCGACAAATAAGATAAGATATTTATCAGTGTCGCTGACCCAGGAAAGTCTTGTTTGCCCTTAGTTAATTTTGTGCCTATAGTGGGTTAATGACTCATAGTTATGCAATGAAAATTGAGATTGTATTTCTCTTTTCGTTTTAAACGTTCTCGACATTGCACATTAGAGTGCGAAATGTGAGACCACGGTCTCTTCATTTCGCACACTCTAGGCCGGTAGATAGACGAGAGTGTGCGAGATGAAGAGGGCGTGGTCTCACATTTCGCACTCTAGTGCACATGTGATGAAACTCGTCTCACTCTCTGTATGTGGTTGGGGGTGGAGCGGTGGGCTGGGGGTGGGAGCCTCAGCGGCCATTGCCATTTGCCATTGTTGGCCGGGGCCAGTATCTGTTCAAAAAAAGCAATGCACAGTTCACACAAATTACAATTTTATCATTAAAATCGGCGGCCTGGAAGGTTAACTCTGGAAGGGAAATTGTTCTCAGCAGACTCCTCTCCGACGGAACGTTTGCGCCATATCCGGAGAAACGGTCAGCCTCGTCTTGGCAAGCCTGAGAAATTATTGATTTTTGTAGCCATGAAATCGATAACGATGCGGTAGGGTAGAACGGTAACATTCTGTTTGAGAGAATTGGACTCGAATATAGGCAAACTCTGATGGACGGATTACTGTACCAATCGGTATCGGGTGGGGGAATACCGTAACCCACCTGGTAGCAACTTCTGGGATGACTAATCGGCTGAGGTGCAGCACAGTTACGCTGACGCACGCAGTTGCCAAAGACGACCTCACGAGCGCCTGAAAAGATGAAAAGGTAGATGGGAATACGACAAGTCGACTATAATATATAACATGTGATGGATATCAACGGCTACAGTAGGTCACATGCAACTCGGTATACTGTAATGCCCTCTCACTCTGTTCGGCGTTTCTCCTGGTTCTGCTCGATCCTTCAACGCTTTCCGACGCCTCTGAAGCGGCCAAATCCGCGACCGCGCGCTTCTTTTGGTATCTGCATTTCTGGAATAACACGAATTGATCCATGTCTACAGTATCCGGCTCGTTACAAAACAGTACTTCCACAGTAATCTCAGATACTCTACAGTACACTCACCATGGTGCAGGTGTCCCCCCTCATTCCCCACCGCTCGCAATCACGCACGCACTTGAGGTAGTTGAATTCCGCCTCCGTCACTGGAATAGATTACGGTAGTTATTGATTGAAGCTATATTAGGTACAGTAACCAGCTAGAGTATCGGGGATACGGAGGGGTACCTGATTAGCAGATTAGAATCAACAGGGGGTACGGTAGACCGGGGGGGGGTACTCACGGGGGTCCGTTGAGTGTTGAGCATCGGCGATGCAGAGGAAAGTGAAGAGGCACAGGAGCAGAAGAGACTTCATGGTTGAGAGTGAGGATAGGGAGGAAGGATTGGTCATTTTATACCCACGATCGATAATTGATTCGGCCATTGTACGGCGTGAACAATGATAGTGAGAGACAATCGATTGAAAGAAATCAATTTACATCAGATCGAATTATTATTTCAATAACTATTAGTCTTCCATAATTACGATAATATCTCGATTCTGGAATATCGACTTGTCTGTGGAAGGAAAGAAGCATGAGCGATTTGATCGACGCAAATTTTTCGCTACGCAATTTTTCGCGATGTTTTCGAAGAATAAAAAACGTGAATAAAATGTTGGAATCTTTCGTGGTGCGCTGGTGTGGTGTTGTTTCGTGGTTTCGTGGTAGCGAAAGTAAAATATAAATAAAGAACCACGCCACACCAACGCACCACGAAAGATGCCAACATTTTATTCACCTTTTTTTCTTTGATAACATCGTTTTAACATGACGTACGAGATCCGCGTTTCACAGCTGTCTCAATACCGCCGCATTATAATTTTTTGAAGTTGATGTGGGTGTGTGAAACAAAGGATGGGAAAAATCCGGACTAGATTTGTTTTATTAATTTATCTTTTGACTTTTTGGGGAGGGCGATACAAACAATCTTATGAAGTTTTGCAAAGTTTAAACTTGCGTAGCGAAAAATTAGCGTCGATCAAATCGCTCGCTCCTTCCACAGACAAGTCGATATTCCAGAAGCGAGATATTTTCGTAACAATTGAATTATGGAAGATTAATAGTCATTGAAATAATAATTCGATCAGATGTAAATTGATCTCTTTCAATCGATTGTCTCTCACTATCATTGTTCACGCCGTACAATGGCCGAATCAATTATCGATCGTGGGTATAAAATGACCAATCCTTCCTCCCTATCCTCACTCTCAACCATGAAGTCTCTTCTGCTCCTGTGCCTCTTCACTTTCCTCTACATCGCCGATGCTCAACACTCAACGGACCCCCATGAGTACCCCCCCCCCCCGGTCTACCCTACCCCCAGTTGATTCTAATCTGCTAATCAGGTACCCCTCCGTATCCCCGATACTCTAGCTGGTTACTGTACCTAATATAGCTTCAATCAATAACTACCGTAATCTATTCCAGTGACGGAGGCGGAATTCAACTACCTCAAGTGCGTGCGTGATTGCGAGCGGTGGGGAATGAGGGGGGACACCTGCACCATGGTGAGTGTACTGTAGTGTATCTGAGATTACTGTGGAAGTACTGTTTTGTAACGAGCCGGTTATTGTAGGTTACTCTTACTGTTAGGTTGCTCCATCAATTCTTGTCGTTTCAGAAATGCAGATACCAAAAGAAGCGAGCGGTCGCGGATTTGGCTGCGTCAGAGGCGTCGGAAAGTGTTGAAGGATCGATCAGAACCAGGAGAAACGCCGAACAGAGTGAGAGGAGATTACAGTATACCGAGTTACATGTGACCTACTGTAGCCGACGATATCCATCATCTGCTATATAAGGTTACGATAGTCGACTTATCTACCGTAATCCATGTTTATCAGACGCTCGTGAGGTCGTCTTTAGCAACTGCGTGCGTCAGCGTAACTGTGCTGCACCTCAGCCGATTAGTCATCCCAGAAGTTGCTACCAGGTGGGTTACGGTATTCCCCCCACCCAATATCGATTGGTACAGTAATCCGTCCATCAGAGTTTGCCTATATTCGAGTCCAATTCTCTCAAACAGAATGTTACCGTTCTACCCTACGGCATCGTTATCGATTTCATGGCTACAAAAATCAATAATTTCTCAGGCTTGCCAAGACGAGGCTGACCGTTTCTCCGGATATGGCAAACGTTCCGTCGGAGAGGAGTCTGCTGAGAGCAATTTCCCTTCCGAAGTTCCCCTTCCAGGCCGTCGATTCTAATGATAAAATTGTGATTTGTGTGAACTGTTCATTGGGTCGTTGAACACGTAATAGCGTGGTAGGAGAAGGGAGTTTACGAATCGTCTTTAGCTGTTAAAGAAGGTGTTCCACGAATGATTCAGACCTTTTCTTTCCCCCGATGTTCGAGGTTTCATTTCTGTTATCAGAAGTTGGTGAAACACAAATGCAGCGCGCGTTTCCCTCGCGCACCCTCCTCGTTTCCCCTTATCTCTCTGCCTTTCTCTGACCTCTTCTCCACAAAATGCCAACTCCCGCCGCGAAAAGATTGCAGGTGCAATGTGAGATACTGTAAGAATTCTGGTCGTTTTGGACTGTTTATTACACATAACTTTCTTCAAACTAAAAACTGAAACATGCGATTTTCGAGGCTCTCATCGGGTAATCGATCCCCATTACCCCACAGTGAGAACTCAGTTGACCAAATATTCGTGGGACACCTTCTTTAAAAAAATTTCTCTGCCAGGTGGTAGGCAAGACGAAGAGGAAGAAAGAGTTTCCTCTTTTGGACACTACAGTAACACATGATATCATGTCAAGTATCATGTCAAGTAGGGATGCTGGTTCGGTGTTCGCATTCCGGTATTTCGAGCGAGAGATCGGTTATACGGCTGATAAGAGGCGTCAGAGAAAAAGAGACTGCCAGAGGGTACGCGCAACACCGAACCGGGTTACGGCTGAAGGTAGTCCTGACGAACGAGTGACGCTTCATTCTTGCACTGGAGTCCACCAAGCTCGAATCATCAATAAAATTGAGAATTAGCGAAACAGGTACCTGCATATCTGAATAGAAATATAGATATGTAGGCAACCATCGGGCTTCTGTACAATCAAAGGAAACAATCCTGTCAATTTGTTTTATTTATTTTGTTCACAAATTAATTTTACATTCTGAGGATAGATTGGCTGCGGTTGCTGCGAACCTTTAAAGGGACCTTGCATAGATAGCGAAAGTCACTTATTTAGCAGTATTTGGTTCACTGATCACGGGAAAAAATAAGAAAAAAATTTCAGATCCTTAGGAAAGGCGCTACGGCTTTGCCCTCAAACCACACCACGGAATCTAAGAGGGCGACTTTTCCTAATTTATTTTCAAAATTGTCGCAGTTCTAGAAAATTCGATACAGACGAATTCCTACTGCATTCTGGATGGCAAATAAGTGGAATTATGAACGTTTCATCTTCATTTCCCGTACTTGTGACTTCATTAAAAAACGTCGAACTTCCACACCACGAGATTCAAAATTATCATATCTCGAGAAAGAAAGTTCCAAGATTTTTTTCGATATTTTTCCCGTGATAGGGGACTCATATTCCACTAATAGAGCTCAAGTTGCCAATCTATGCCGAATCCCTGAACATTTTAATTTATTTTTGCAAATCAATATATTTGCAATAATCAGAGCTTGGGATAGGGCGGTTGCGGCTGTTTGGCGAACATGGACATCGCAGCTGCTGCAATATCGTCGCTGAGCATCTGCGACATGTTCCACACACACTGCAATTATTGATTATTTCGTTAAATACACAGAGAGAAATCCTACAAAGAACAGGCACTCAAGTTGGCCTGCCTACTAATATGTAAGTAGGGCCTACCAATATATAAGCTGCGCATACTTACATATTAGTAGGCGGATCAACTTGAGTGCCTGTTCTTAGTAGGATTTCTCTGTGTGTAGAAAATAACAATCGGAATGCGATCCAAGTCATTCCATCGTGTGAAATCTAGAGAGACTCTCACTTTTGCACGCTCTCTCACCCTGACCCCGTCTGTCGGCTTTGAATGAGGTGTTTTTGCCCTGCCCGTGTTGACAAAAGGTAAAAAGCAAATATTCACATATTTTCCTTATTGGTCAAAAGTAAAAACTTACCCCAAATTTGAGTGATTCATCTACAGAGTGATCGCGAGCGTAGTTGATTGAGAGCGATCTGCACGGCATTTTACAGGGGGTGTAGGAGAGAGGTAGATCAAAAAAGAGTCATGGGAAGGGGTCAGCGAGAGAGGAGAGAAAGTGAGAGAGCCTCTGTACTGGCATTTTGCCAATCCCCTGATTCTCTCGAAGGGAATTTACAAGAGCCGTTCAAAATTGTTCCCGCCAAAACGCCGTGATCTGAACGACAATTTAATTTTTGTTGTTGCTGATGAATATTTTATGGCTCTTTTATAATTGTGAATTTCTTTTTAAATATATAAATCCACCTTTGTGCCTTGCACGGAAACCGGCGAATTGGCGGCGATGGTTTGGGCCATTTCCTGAAGCAGAAATACTTTTCCGTAATTTATATGGCTTTTTTTTTCGGAAAAGCAACTGTGAGTGTATTTTTTTCAAATATTGTTGCCTTTCCGATCCTAACTTGCCAATAGAGTGCGAAATGTGAGACCACGGTCTCTTCATTTACTCTATTCACCGCTCGCCGGTCGGAGGATGAGAGAGTGTGCGAAATGAAGAGACCGTGGTCTCACATTTCGCACTCTACTTGTCACCGTACCTTTGCAGCCGTAATTACTTGGTCGTATGAGTCGCAAATTCGTGACACAAAACCTAGATGAATAGAGATTTTGCTGGAGTAAAGTTGATGCGATATTCAAGTTACCTTTGTTTTAGACGAATCCGAATGCAAAAAATCGTAAAGCGGACTAGCGTTCATACTCGGGAAGCAAACTGCACAGGCACAAACCCCTGGCGTAGTGTGCTTCCCAAGATTTAGTATTGTGCAGTAATCGGACCGCGGATTAGGTTAGCGTCATTTTTGACAAGCAGAAAGTACGTCAACCCACCGCGTTCAAGCGCTTCCGACGCTGAAATATTGCGAGCACTCATGCTCACTTCACGCAGCCAACTGTCGTTGCCAATGATCTGAGAGAAAAAACAACGTAATTTTGCTTCATTTCTATAGTTTTCAAGTTAGCCTGCTCGCGCGCCCTGATTTGAGCATTATTTTGAAGCCAAATGAAACTGCGAACCTTTGGCATGCGATTGAGCACTCCCACATTGGCGACTAGCCCACCTCTGACTTCCTGAAAATTAATGTATTTTTTATTAGAAGAGTCAATACTCTAAGTCTCTATTGATCGCCCCAAACAGTATAGGAAAAAAGTTGTGGTATATCTAGGGGCCACAACAAGCGGAATTCGCTTAGAGGGGTCAAAGTGTCCGATTTATCCGTAGATGTGTGAATAAGACCAATCTTTTAGATTTGGGTCGATATTTTTCTCAGAGCCTAGTTACACCTCCAAAACCATGTCTATTTTTTTAAAAATTACCTTCATTGCAAAGTTTGTGTCACTCGTGCAGTATCGGATGTCACAGGCGGATATAAGATCGATGCCACCTCCTGTTAAATATATATTTCGAATTAAAAATAATTTTGCTACTTATTCAACGTTTTAAGAGAAGAACAGAAAGGCAAGGTTAAGAACTTTTGTTGGAGTTGTTTTTGACTCAACTATCACTTCGTGATACATTATCTCCCACCGTACCTATGCAGATGGCGTGAACGGCTGCAATAACCGGCTTGCAGCACTATAATAATATTGATTAGGTCGTCGGATGCTTACACTGAGCGCAAGTTTGAGCGCCTATAACAGAGATGAGAAACAAATGTTTTACGACTTCAGGTGCCTCGTCCAGAGCCGAATCGCCACGAGAGCGATGCACACCCTACTACTGGCGGCGACGAGGAGAACCGCAGCGTCCGCTCGCGGATGAGGGCGCGTATGGAGCGGATTGCGACGCGCTTTGATGAAGCGTGGATTCGCTAACGGAAGCACTCACAATCTGCCGTTTTCGCTGTTTTGTCGTTTCCTATTGTACAATTTGAGCGGATAAACAAATATTTTCCTTATGTATACAGTTTGCTGCACGCAGTCTCACAACAGATTTCAATTTGAATTGGATTACGGTAGCACGGTGGAATTGAGAGTAAAAAAATAATCCAGCCTCAACGTGAGTTTGAATGAACACTCGTGAAATAAAAATTGCTATACTTCCTGTAAGAGCGCATTTCGATATTCAATCCGACCGTATTCCTCCTATACAGAGAATGAATATACTTGGATGAGACACCGAGTATATGATATACTCAATATTGAGTATATTCGCGCGTCGAGAGAGCGTGCGAAAACGAGAGAATATACTCAATATTGAGTATATCATATACTCGGTGTCATATTTCAGTATAGAATATACTCAATAGTAAGTATATTCATTCTGGGTGTATTGTCAACACTCACCTTCTCGATAGAGCTGAACGTATGAGCCAAGAATTGTGCCGGAGCATCTGCAGTTTTCTCTCTCTGTCGATTGCTTATTTTCTTATTTGGGCTTCATTCCATGGCGGAACCGTGTTTCAACATGCCTACTTAGTTTCCAACAACTTTCGACATTCGATTTTGGAGATAAAAGCTGTGGAAAGATTGAAATGGGGAAAAATATGCAAGTGTCACTAAGATTTCACAGCATCGAGTTGGCACCATGCCAAGAACATTTCTCGTTGTCTGACGCTCTCGTTTGGCGCACTCTCTCGCCTTCTCTCTCTTTCTCTAACTCGTTCTCGCCGACGCTGTTTCGAATGCTGTGATTTGGCAATGGCTCTACAGCGACCATGCGGGAGACAGCCTGTGAAATGCATAAATCTATGCCTCTGTCTGACCTACCGCTTGTATTTTTCATATACTTACCGCATTTGCTCAACCGTTGACCTACCGCAATCTACCGTTGACCTACCACTCTGCCCTTGCGTGCAATATCCAGAGTGTCTTCGAGTACGAGAGATGCACTGATCGCTGAAAGTAGGAACTATCACTAAAGCTTTTCATACGTTTGCTTCGCATCATCGATAGAAATACATATCAAATGCAGTAATCATATTTTATTCTATACAGACTATCAATACCATTCGAAATTGTCATGTACGCGAGTCCCTTTCTGGAGGTTACTAATCCTAATCCTGAGTCCGATAGAAATCACTGCATTCTGACAGAGGGCGGAATCGTCTAGACGAGTGGAACAACAATTATTGATTACTGCGATGGTGAGAGGTGATCACTGATAATCTCCAATCACGTATGGTAAACAATGTCGGGGACATTTCGTGCTACGTTTTTTTTCTTCTGTGCGCGGCATACGCACTCGTGGTGAAAATGACAAAACAAAGAAGTAAAATGTGATTTTAGGTTTCACAAAGCCGATATAAGTATGATGCTGCTTTCATTGACTAATACGGTTGGGAAAGGTAGTATCGATACGCTTAAAACTTTGAAGTATCAGGTTGGCTAATAAGTTGTGTCCGTTTTGTGATGCGAACTTTGAGACTTCAGCTTTCGGCCAGTTCAAATCATGATCTCGTGTTCTCGTAATATATTGTAGGAGGACTCTTAGATAATAACTTGCAACTGTCGGTTTGTTCGACTCTACTTCTGTCTCATAGATATAATGAAAAGTATTATTCTTGAAATTTTCTGAAAATGTGCGAAAAATTGCTCGATTTTTCTCGTCGTCTAGAATTTGTCTCAAGACCTCAACTTTGAAGGTGCTAATGTACCATCTATCCTCTTTCTAATTATGGCGAGGACATATTGCTACTGCCTCAACTTTAGAAATTATGGTTCTTCAAATAAGATATGCGCGGAAAAAGTAGTGTCTGGATGAACTCACACAGAGAGCACCACTGTGAAGCAATCAAGATCTAATCATGCGCTGTGTGTACAATGTCAATATGTCATACTTTCACAATGGTTCATTACAGCTACCATCTTCTCAACTGTTAAAGAAACAAAATATTCAAAAATTCCGAAACTCGCAGAATTTCATCGAAAATCTTATTTTCAGTACTTTATTTGATTACGTGCCCTGTCGAAGTAGTGTTAAATCAATGAATACCCTATTTAGCAGGCATACTAGTACACTTTTTCTATTGAATGGTCAGCCAAACTGATTCAATATCTCTTTCTCAAAATTGGTGGGAGTCTCAAAGTCTCATTTTCGGTCTCAATTTTTGATTCCTTTGCGAATTTTCATCCTATTTGCAGATGAGGAAATATGGTACAAAATGAGTAACTCTATTATAACTATGATGGGTGCACGTGATAACCAACAAAGAAAGAGAATTCAATTCGACCGGGCTACAATGTCAAATATTCCATCTATCTTGATATTTCGCATGCAATTAATAAATTGGAGACGTCGCTATTGATTGGCCCGAAGAGGTGCCTTGCTCCCATTGACGTGGGTGTGTTCAGTCCTCATCTCCTTACTCATACATACATTGTACCCGCTCCTACTTAATCGCAACACAGAACTTTTATGAATTTAAAAAGCTTAGTCGAACTCGAACTGAGCCACTTTGCCCACAAATCATTGTCGCCATAATGAACTAGTAGCCATGATGCAGTGGGCGATGAAAAGAGGAAGACTTACTACATTTGAATATACTAGAGATAATTCATTGGATCAATTGAAAAGAACGCGCGAGAGAGTTTTCCGAAATATTGAAAACGGACAAGACTTATTAGCCAACCCTATAGTTAGCCCCCACAGTCTCCGCCCAAATCCACCGGGCCCTCAATCGCGAATAGTCGAGCGGGGTGAAGCACAAGCTGAATTCTAAACGCTATGAGACGTGCTTGGGCTTATCTTGTAGCTTTTGAAAAGCTCTATTATTCGAGCCCAGGCCCATGGTGGATGGTAACACTAAATTCCACCCCTCTCATTGAATTCTGCTGACCACGTTGTGGCCCCTAGATGTAGTATAACATTGTAATCATATAAGACCTTTTTTATTACAAAAAAATATGTAAAATCTTACAAGGCAGATCAAGCCCAGCTGTGAAGGCGCGTCCTGCGCCGGAAAGAATGATTACTCGACATTCAGAATCAGTGTCGAGACGAGTGAAGACGTCGCCAATCTCACTGTTAATAATATTTTTTAACTACATAATTTAAATGGTGGAAAAATAAACGGATGAAAATCTAATGCATGCATTCAGGAAGGTTGATAGAGAGATAAACACGAAGCGAAAGAGCAAATTGAGGCGAGAATGTCTTAGATGTATATACTTCCTTATGGATCCTTACCTTAGGAACTCCATATTCATCGCGTTGAGTTGCTTGGGTCGATTGAGTTGAACATGAAAGACGTTATTTCCGATGTCAGAGACGAGCAGGTATTGGTATGAATAAGCCATCGCTGCAAACAAACGCACTCAGAGAACAACTACTTCGCCATGCATGCGAGTTAGTAAATAAATTACTTACGCTCTCCTCATTTCCCATGCTCTCTATGCTAAAAATTAAGCAATTCATTTGCTAACTCCTATGCTTTTTCTCTGAGTGCAGGTGGTTTATGCCTCCAGAAAGGGGTCCGATGCGAGATGGTGATAGCGCATGTAGGGGAGAAAGCAATTTTTGAACAGACCAATTATTTTTGTTGATGAGAATGGTAAGGCAATTATCGATCGGTCATTCAAATTCAAAAATTGCAAACAAAATCAAATTCAGAAATCGAAGAATATGCATTGCATGCATCTTATAAAAGCGAAATACATCGAAACTACAATACGCCGGACACTTTGCAATAAGAAATTTAAGTAAAAAGTGTGCCTGGGCACTAATATTCATCATTTTCGTAACTTTTTTGTACGGAATTGTAACGCGAATAAACACAAACGTGTACCAAAGTGTGCTCGAGGAACACTCCTTTCCCTCACAGTACTGAACACATCAGTCGGCCCCTCACAGCATCGAATTGGCACAATGCCAAGAAAGTCTCTCGTTGTCTGACTCTCTCAATTCGCGCACTCTCTCGGCGATTCTCTCTTTCTCTAACTCGATCTCGCTGTTACTCTTTCGGAGGCTGTGCCCCTCTACCCTTCCATTGGAAAGAAATTTGCTAGGAAAACGCTTTGTTAAGGATTCGTTTCTTGGAAAACGTTCGCCGCTCATTTTTTTCAGATTCCAAACCTACAGACCAGGGTTAGGACGAGAGAGTATGCAAAAGTGAGAGAGTCCCTCTCGATTTCACACGCTCTCTCACTCAAAAGGCCTTTCTGGATGGTGGACCGGCCTGTGGAATGAGTGCACACTCTCTCCGCACACGAGGAAACGAAACTTTGACAAAGCGTTTTCCTATCAAATTTCCCTTGTCCCTATGTCCTTTCGCTATGGTGCGACCACTTGAAGAGGCCATACTTTGTTATCTTCATTAGGGAACCAGTTGTTAGAATGCTGAATCATCGCCATACGAGTACATGAAGGGTTGGATCAGATTTTATCGGATCAGAAGCGTTTCGATGTTTCAGTGGCGCGAGTAGAGTATTTATGAGAGACTATCTGAGTCGATTGAGATACGGCCGTACAAGCAAAACCTAACCTATGCCGAAAAGTTGCTCCTAGGGTGAACATTGGCCGTAGAGACCGAAAATGGACATAAGAAGTTTCATAGATCAAACCCGGCTGAGATATGTTTCACCACATGTCCAAAAGTGAAATTTTCAACTTTGACAGAACGCATCCAAACCCCCTACATAGCTATATATTATGAAAGCTCTTTCTAAAATAAACATTTTTCATGTTATGGCCAAGTGGCTAGCTCTTCTGTGAAAAAAGTTATTATTTTTTTAACAAATAATTTTTAAAAATCAGTATCACGGCGTATTCGGCGGCACTTTTAACTGTTTCCATTCGATTGCGTGTTGAAAATTACCCCCGTGCGCACAAAATTAGCAAGATTCATTTTATGCGACCTGATCAAATCATTAGGTGAACAAACCCGACTGCTCAAAAACGGGGCGATTTTCAACAAAATAATTTATTTTGAATGTATACAAAGCTCGCACAGCGAAATATTTCGTAGAGTCACTAGAATACATAAGATGAAAAAATTAAAATTAACTCTGCTCAATTTGGAGGAATTTTTTTTGTGCTCAAACCACGTACCTCGGGTCATGGTCCAAAACCCGGAACTGTTTTTTTTCATTTTTTTGTCTCTTCCGTTCGGCATCTAATAACAAATCGTGGTATATATTATTTCTACAGCATACATGGTCACATATAATACTCTGAACAGGGAATCAGTCGAAAAAAAAATTCTGCAAATTTCACCATGACCCGGGGTAGGTGGTTTGAGCACAAAAAAATTCCTCCAAATTGAGCAGAGTTAATTTTAATTTTTTCATCTTATGTATTCTAGTGACTCTACGAAATATTTCGCTGTGCGAGCTTTGTATACATTCAAAATAAATTATTTTGTTGAAAATCGCCCCGTTTTTGAGCAGTCGGGTTTGTTCACCTAATGATTTGATCAGGTCGCATAAAATGAATCTTGCTAATTTTGTGCGCACGGGGGTAATTTTCAACACGCAATCGAATGGAAACAGTTAAAAGTGCCGCCGAATACGCCGTGATACTGATTTTTAAAAATTATTTGTTAAAAAAATAATAACTTTTTTCACAGAAGAGCTAGCCACTTGGCCATAACATGAAAAATGTTTATTTTAGAAAGAGCTTTCATAATATATAGCTATGTAGGGGGTTTGGATGCGTTCTGTCAAAGTTGAAAATTTCACTTTTGGACATGTGGTGAAACATATCTCAGCCGGGTTTGATCTATGAAACTTCTTATGTCCATTTTCGGTCTCTACGGCCAATGTTCACCCTAGGAGCAACTTTTCGGCATAGGTTAGGTTTTGCTTGTACGGCCCCTGTTGAGAGAATCTCAATCGACTCAGATATTCTCTCTTATGGCGGTTGACGGTGGGAGACAGAAAGATACCCGATCAAATTATTTACCCGTATTTCACAGTCTACCAGCAACTCAACAACAACAAAACGAGCAGACACGACAATGAAAATGGTACAGTACTCAAAGACGTCGTCGGTGTTTCAGTGGCTACAGTGATTACGGTAACACTACTATCGGCTAGCGCCGTCGACAATACGGTAGACGGACTCGTGTCCGGAGCCGTCTTTACGGTAGTAGGCACGGTAGGCGGCGTCTGCGGGGGTACGGTAATCGTCGTTTTCTTTGTCGTTGGCGCGTTTGGAGTGTCGGTAGACGAAACTTCGTAACGGATGAGGAACGTGCCGTTCCTCCATGAAGACTCATCGCAGAATAGTGAAAAGTACTGTAAAAAAAGTTTTTTTTGTCGAACCATTGCATTTTATTTTCACCCGTAAATCACAAGAATGCGCTGACAATTGTGAAAAAAGTAATAGACTGTTTTTGAGTGTTTACAAATTCACGGGGGCTCAAAAATTGAGATCCTCTACAAGAGAAATGAACAGATAATGGTCACGAGCGCAATACGTAAAATTTCCATTGCTTACTACGGTATTGCGATGAAAATTGTGGACTACATCAAGCATTATACCGTAGTAAGTGCAGCTTATTCGCGGACCGCTTTTTTATCCGCCTTTGAGCCCCCGTGAAATTTTGTTGTTTAAAGGTCAAATTTGTTTTAAATACGCAAAATGCGCTAAACACTGACATTCGTATCCAATTCATAGTCCCACGAACTCGTGTTGTCGATTTGCAGTCCAGTAAGCCTGAAATTGAAAAAAAAATGTTTTTCGTTCTTTCATAGTGTCTCGGTTATTTGAAGGCGAATTGGTAATTCTCGCATTATTCCGTTCATTATTCCTAGCATTAGGAAAAGAAAGTAATAATGATGTTTTTTTTCTTGAACCGCAGTTTAACGCATTTGTGAGTTACGCTGTTTGTTGTAACACATCATTCCACAGGCCGGTCATTCTTACAGAAAGGCCCTTGGAGTGAGAGAGCGTGTGAAATCGAGAGGGATTCTCTCACTTTTGCACACTCTCTCGCTCTAACCCTGGTCTGTAGATTTGGAATAATGTGGCCAAACTCACGCGAGCGGCGCGTCATCGGTCGCGGACTGGTACAGCCACACGGGCGTCTTCTCGGCGACATTGATCATGCCAGAGAAGGAAATGTGGCGAACGCTGTAATTAGACCAATTAATAATAATTACTAATTATTGGACTAATTATCGCTTGCTCATAAGCGCAAGATCAATTAATGACTTGACTATTGGAAAATTACCTTACCTTTAAAGAAGGCCTCCCACGCATATTTGGTCACATAGACTGCCAACGTAGTGTTGTTGGGGGCGCTCACCCGAGCACATTGCAACGCATCCGAAATTCTACCGTAATCTATAAATCGATATATTGGCGCTCAAATGGCCGCAAAGGTACCAAGAATCGACAGGCAACGCGTGCTAGGACCAGAAGATAGGAAAATAAACGGAGGAAAATGAAGCTCCCGACGATATAATAATGTTTCCCCCTATGGATAATATCGGTTTTCATAAAAAAATATAATAATTTTCGCAAGGGAATGCTTAGAAAATGGCCCCTAATCCTAGTGTGCGCGCTCAATTTTTGGTCGCATTTTTCAGGTGTACTGTATTTGGCTTATCGAAAAAAATATGGAGCGCGCACACTAGGATTAGGGGCAATTTTCTAAGCATTCCCTTGCGAAAATTATTATATTTTTTTATGAAAACCGATATTATCCATAGGGGGAAACATTATTATATCGTTGGCAGCTTCATTTTCATCCGTTTATTTTCCTATCTTCTGGTCCTAGCACGCGTTGCCTGTCGATTCTTGGTACCTTTGAGGCCATTTTAGCGCGAAAAAATCGATTTATAGATTACGGTAGAATTTCGGATGCGTTGCAATGTGCTCGGGTGAGCGCCCCCAACAACACTACGTTGGCAGTCTATGTGACCAAATATTCGTGGGAGGCCTTCTTTAAGTTAGACATTTTTTAAAATGCAAATAAAATTACTTGGTTCCGTCAACGACGAATGTCTGGTTGAATCCAGACAGCTCGATGTCATTGTAGTTCTCGTTCAGGAATACGAACTGTAAGTATTACAATTTTAAAATGATACGTTCATGAAATGGACTACTGGTGGTGTACTCTCTTTCTATACCTCGACGTGTCTCTCACTTTGCCATGCTCTCTCGCATCTGTATCTGTTGTTTAGCACGGATTATCAACGGAACGTTTTATTATTTTGGGCGAGTGCTCGTAAATTTGTAATATAAGCATGTCAAAAGAACGATCAAATCTACTCTTTTTTGGCCCATTTGTTATTTAGAGTGTTTCCAGGTGTAGTTTTTTTCCTATTACGTTAGAGGCTTCGAGACCGATTCTTTCGAGTTCGGGCCTGTCCCCACATCATTCTACAGGCCGGTCAACCTTACGGAAAGGGCTTTGGAGTGAGAGAGCGCGTGAAATAGAGAAAGAGACTCTCTCACTTTTCCACACTCTCTCACCGTGACCCCTATCTGCCGGTTTGGAATCATTTGTCCCATTTACCGATTTGTTGGCACATCCAATGTAGCCGGGCGATGAGGCGTATGAAGTGACATCAATCGATCGATCGTATGCTGCAAATGGTATCATTTGCCAATGGTACACTGAAAGCAAATTTGCTAGGAGAATGGTTCTCCAGGGTTTCATTTGTTAGAGAACGGTTCTCCAACCTCCACGTTCCGCACACTCTCTCGCCTCGGCGAGAAACCGAGAGAGCGTGCGGAACGCGGAGGATGGAGAACCGTTCTCTAACAAATGAAACCCTGGAGAACCATTCTCCAAGCAAATTTGCGCTCTGTGTAGCAAAGTAAACGGGACTGCAGAAAGACAGTTTCGTCGCATCCGCTAACTATCCGTCTATAATAAATTATTTTGAAGAAGCTGTTGAGAAGGGCGCATTGCTTTTATGATAACAAGTCCAACAAGATGGGCAAATACGTTAACGAATACTCACAAAACTCCAATGTCGTATCGAGTGTGGTCAGCTTGGTCGTCGCTGGAGCGTCTATGAGCATCGAAATCACAGGCGAACTCACTTGCAGGGAGAATTGGAGACCGGCTGAGTCGTCACTAAGAAGAATTTGAGTCGGTGTAAATCATTTTGACAGGTCACTATATTCCAAACCTACAGATCAGGGTTAGAGCGAGAGAGTGTACAAAAGTGAGAGAGTCCCTCTCGATTTCACACGCTCTCTCACTCTAAAGGCCTTTCTGGATGGTTGACCGGTCTGTGGAATGATGTGAGGTGTAAAGCCATGCTGTATGAAAGTATCAAGCCTGGAAAGTGTAACGAAAATAATTTTAAACGAACGTTCGATAGACGTAATCGCACTCATCATTCTCCAGCATCTCGAAGGTGCTCGTCTTGATGGTCACAGCAAATTGCTGAAAAACTATCTTTACTTTTCCTTATCATTTTACGGGTTATGTAAAATTTGTATTGTAGATATTGAATTGAATGCGTTTTGAGTCAGTAAAATTTAATTTAAATTTCGGCTTCTCTTCGGCAAAACATTTCATATTACTTTTCTTGTTAACCAGTTGATTTTGACCAGTTGTCAACTACATACATTTCAACTTGTAAGCTGGATGAGAATGATTGGAATGGGTAGTTCAATTTGATCCTTGTCAGCTGGTTCGTTTCGCTGAACCAATTGTGATCGAGACTCTAGTCTAGAGTCTCACTTCCATATCAGTGTTCTGTGATTCTTTTTGACTCACTCCATCAAACGTCGCGTCAATCGTAAACGGAGAGACGTTGATAAGCGTGATTCGAGTTGCGGGTGAGGGGAGACGAGTCATAGAAGCGGCCTCGTAGAATTCAACCTCGGAGAGATGTGCTGAAATGATAATGGGAATATTAATTAATTGGTTAATTGGCCACTCTAATAAGCTGTTAAGGAACCGTAGTTGGTAAATTGTTTTAGAGCCGCGTATCGAAAATAATAATGCGAGTCCGTGACTCCGACTGTAGCGAAATCAAATAGAAAAATGAAATGTTGTGAAATGTAAAGAGTGGAGCGACCGGTGCAGGATCATTTAAAAGATACAAAATATTTTATTTAATTGAGAACTTACGAGCATCATTCATGACAATCAGCAGCGCGAAGGGCCGCGCGCCATTAATTTGCGGATTGTGAATGACGAAACTTTCGGTTCCCTCCTGCAAAACAGTGGATATTATTTAGCTTCTCTGTGAAACATAAAACAACTTGGTGTTTTATTCGGCAGCATGTGAAAAAATGATTATTCCATGTGGAAAAAAAATACACTCACGGGAATCTCAAAGTATCCCTTCTGCCCGTTGTCCAGTTTGAGCAAGTGCAGATCGTGGAAACTGGGGATTTGAAACATTTTTAAAAAATCTTTATGACCCTTTTTTTGCTCCGAATACAGATAAGAATGCGAATGCAGATGAAGTAAATGCTTCGGCAAAAAAGGAGAAAATTAGCGGTCTGCTCACACTTGATTCCAAACATACAGACCAGGGTTGGAGCGAGAGAGTGTGCAAAAGTGAGAGGGTCTCTCTCGATTTCACACACTCTCTCACTCCAAAGGCCTTTCTGTAAGGTTGACCGGTCTGTGGAATGATGTGCTCACGTAATATTCGTTCCGTCTTCGAGTTCAATAGTGTATTCGCCAATGTATAATTCCTCGAGGCCATTTACGTCCCAGGGATATGAAAGATAGGCGCGGCAGCCCATTGGACACTCGGTTACTTCAACCTGAGAGATACGATATATGCTCGAGAACGGGGTCATTAGTAGACTTTGAAAGGTAACTAAACAACTACCCGCATAACAGGGAAATTGATCGTTTTTTAAAGAGAGATTGCGGGGAATGAAGAGGGTGGGGGTGTAATTTCCCTCTTATGCGGGTAGTTGTATAGTTACATTTCAAAGTCTAGTCTTTAGCGTTCCGAGCCGTTTCTGGACCGTCGGAGCATAATTGTTTTGAAAACAAAAAATCTGGTAACGTAAAGCATCTCCCCTCCCTCGCCTTCCTCATCCATATTTAGATGTTTTTTCATCTTTTTTTAATTGCAGTCACACCCTTCGCGGGTGTATCAAACATATAATTATATTTATTTAAATAAATAAAGTACTCACGTATCTGGTTCCTTTCACATCGTACATGTCGAATAGAATCGAGTGGTCAAAGTTGACTCGCGAGTCTAAAAAATAAAAGTTTATTTGAATTGATAAATTATGTCTTTGAATAATATTGTTTTATAATAAAATTATGAAATTTAGCTCACCAACAACATTGAGTAGTGCAAATAGAATGATCAAATACGGTTTCATTTTTACCGAGAAAAATCGCGTCAGGGAGAGATGAAAATGGGGGAGGGAAGGCGCGTATTTAGAATGAACTGATAACTGTGATGGCTCTCTACAAATAGTTTGCTGACAATTTGACTTGGGCGTGAGACGGTGATATGAGCATCGCTGGTATACGACCGGCAAAACCACACCCAAGATAGGTGCTATTTGTCATTCTTTATCGGCAGATGGTAACTTTTTGATCCGCAATAGCCTGGATGTATACATATTGATGATGAATGCACTGTGCTCTAAGCGTACACTACTTTCTAAGCATACACTACGCACTAAGCGCGCTCTACGCTTTATGTGTACACTATTCTCAATAGAGAGTAGTGTGAATGCATATAGATACACTGTTCCGTTTATGGTCGGGTTGAGCTCGGCAGTTAGAGAGCAGTGGCCACTCTCCACTGTTACAGTAATCGCGCAACAGAATTTTATCGATAACTTTCGCACTTTTTTATTTGTTATTGTCTCGGTTGAAATCTGCATCATTCTGCATATCCTCTCTAGGGGAAAAAACCAATTATAAAATGTGAAAAAAAAACAGCATTTATATTGTTCAAACTTTTATAATTGGTTTTTCGTGTATCATTAAGGAGACCTACTCTCATCCTCCTCCTCTCCCATTCATTTCACTCTCCCCCTTCTCGTCTCCACTGGTGGACTCAAGGAAAAATGGGCAGGACCAAGCAACGGTCGGCATTGCAACAAGCGGTATGGGCAGATGCCAGGAGGGGGGACGCTTCAAGGGACGCCGCGCGCCAAAAGAGAATCGAAGTGAGATCCTCCAGAAAGGGGTCGGGCGCGAAACGGGCGCGAGAGGTGCAAAATTGAGAGAACGCTTACGTGGGCACCATCTTTCCACGCGACTCGTCTAAATCCCCAGAAAGGGACTAGGCGCGAGATGAAAGCGGGGTCGTTTCCGTTGCGTCCTCTCACTTTCGCTCCCCATCCAAGCCGGAGTGGTCGCCGTGTGATGGGTATGACCTACAAGTTGAATTGATCCTCAGTATCAGTATATTCGCTGAATCTCTCTAAGATCGATTACTCGAGTTTGGAGGACTCTGGCTCAAGTTCCAATCCAAGATCCCTGTTTCGCACGAGATTCTAACGGATGGACCCTTCGCCATTGCCTATTCGATATCGGGATCATCTCTGATTTCCGCTCATTCACCGACGAGAGACCGATCCTCACTCCGAAGACCATTCAAGATAACTCGCTCTTCAGACGAAAATCAACCGAAGATACTGAGCCTTTTCAACGTCGTCAGAGCTCCCATTCGATTCCCCGTGAACCCGAATAGCCTCTTGATAAACGACTTATAAACTAAAAAACTAAAAAAACTAACCACATCATAGGTAATTCTTGAAATGGAACGTTGTCATTTAAATTTGTAATGGTATTCTCCCGCTATCTCCCATCATTTCTCTCACGTAAATATGAAGAAAATAGAAGTTATTTTGAATAAAGAGATTTTATCTTCTCTAATCATGAGATACAAGTGTTACGTATGAGGTAAGTAGAGGTAATTAATTGAGCATCATATTCAATAGATCAGTGAGGTAAGTGAATTCATGAGATATCAGTTATTGATTGGTGAAAAAGCGTAAATATGACTGGGTCACACATATAAATCGATAATTCATCATGCATACAGTATATTCTAGTTGGCATAATCGATAATTCTACCGTAATCAACGTCTTTCGAGTCGGCTCATCAGCAAGTCCAGTTCGGTCATGTTTCTCCTGTAACGAATTAATTTAACCAGAAATCAATCAATCAACACCTACCGTAGTCTGCTCTCGATCTCCTCTCGTGTCTCCAGTATCAGAATATCGGGCGAAGGCGAGCGCCTTCTGGGTGCCGGGCGGTCGCCCAATGGCGCCATCCCCGCGCCACTCAGCGCCATCGATGAGGCCGCGCTCGATCCTGCGAAAGACGGTCGTCGTTGAATAATGACCATGCAATTATCTCACTCGAGTTTGTTCTGGCCCCTCCTCCATTATTGTAGTATTCGCTCAACGGGGGCGCACTGGCGCCAGCATAGGCGTGCGTCGGCGCCACGCCAGGATGAGTTGGCGCCGCGAAAGGAGAGTCCAGTTTGGAGGGCGGTCGAGAGGAGGCACACGCTTCTACTGACAGCTGAAATAGGAAACGATTATTTGGGATAGAACCACTGTACCATACCGTAACCATGGCGCAATATCTTATCGGTCCCACACTATCGTCTTACCGTGCCAAGTATATCTAGGGTTGCTCTTATCCTACCGTATCCCTACCGTACTCCTTCCCTCTCTTACCGTAATCGTGCTAGCATCTTGCCCCGCCGTTCCTCCACTCAAATCGACCAGTTCGTAATCCGCCTCGTGTACGGTAGCAGTAGGAAGAGGGAGAGAGACGAAGCCAAGTGGCTGAAACATTTTATACAAATTTGAATTTACCGGGCGAAAATTCGAATTTTCCGAGATTTAGTAAAAATTACGACAATACTGTCGCACAGAAGCAAATGATACAAAATTGACATAGAACCTTTTTTTTAAAAAAACATTGGTTACGGTGCGCGACGATATCGAGAAATCGATAAATCTACCGTACCACATCGTCGCCGTTGGCGTCTCGATGGAGCAACTTCACTACCACATTTCGACGTTCTCCGCTCACTTCGAAGGTGCAGGCCCAGTCGAAGTGAGGAGATCTGGGACATTTATTGATTATTTATTTATTTTTAATGTTTCGTTTCATTAATAACTTATACCTAATATCGGCTGAACCAACCACTTCACCCACGTAAATATTTTCAGCGATAAAGCCCACAGCGAGTTATTGGGTAGTTTTACATTTCGCTCCCTTGATAACCCGATGTATCGCGAATCAACTAGGTCAATTATCTCTTCCAGTGATCTATTTTTTGTGCATTCTTTACAAGGGTGAAAAAAAGGAAATATTAGTCGCATAGTATAAATTCATGACTTGATCCCAATTTTCAACACAATATCAGTGGGTAGGGTTAACAATTAGTTGAATAATGAAGCTTCCCTCAATATTCTTGAAATACATAATTACTGAAGTATCGTCAGAATCTCTGGCTAACTATTCTTTCCAACAAAAAAAAAACAAATATCACTATTCCCACAGCTCAAGGCAATTCTACTCACTGCCCAGACCACTGTCCACTCTACCCAGCCCTTTTCCTCCGGATACTTCATCCCCTAGTAAGCTAGTCCCATATTACAATTTTAAAATGGTACGTTCATGAGATGGACTGTCTCTCGCTTTGTCATGCTCTCTCGCCAGCGGAATGTGTCTTTAGCCGCGGAACGTTTTATTATTTTGGACGAGTGTTTGTGAATTTGTAATACCTGTCCAAGCCGCCGGCTCTCGCCGTGCCAACCAATAATTCTCTTGGTAGGAACTGTGCGAGCCGGCGGCTCTGGACAGCTCTGACTAGTCCCCTACGGTATTTACCCTTCCACTCTACCATAATCCCTACCGTACCTCGATGGTGGCTGGACGGGCGATCGCATTTCTCCGTCTCTTCCTCTCACAGAAATCAACGCTGACGGAGCCAGCAGAAGACCCCTAGAATGAAATTGTTCAACTCACACAAGTAGTATTAATAGTTTCACATTGGTTTGAATGATCGAAATTGGAACAAGTCCCGCAACTAAGACCTACTCCTGAAACCCAACTATGCCGTGGAAGGAGTTTCCGCTTCACCTCATTATAGTTTAGATCGAGATTTTTTTCAAACAAAATCATATGTCGATCAATCAGCATCATGCCTCCCCTACCGTACCTGTGATCTCTCGCCATTGGGAGGCCGCTTGCCGAGTGCACGACCAGGCGGATGCGGAGCGCGTGGCGCGTGAGGGGCGAGGCGCGGTCGCGCGTCAACGAGGACGCGGACGACCTGAAGCAGAGGCACGGTTTATCCGTACTACCGTACTCCCATACCAAGCAACAGCTCATTGTCAGACAATTCCACCATCAAGTGTCAATGGTATCCTACCGTATTCTACTCTACCAAAATTGATCGATAATCTCCGTCTACCGTAATCTACCGTAATCACCTCCTCGTTGTAGCCACTGGTCTCGCGTAAACTTCCCTATGTTCCTCTTCTCTCCCTCCCCTTCCAATTGTGTGCAGAGACGGCATTGAGGCATTTCTCTCGCGGAACGGAGAAACTCCTGAAATACATAACTTATTGAAAATAAATTATTACGTTTTGTGCATAAATAACACCGGAACAAAATAAACATATATCATACAACTCCAGCAGGTCTCACACTGTTGCGATATACAATTTTGGCGTAAAATCGCATCGTTGCAGCACCTAATCACCTGTTTACAAAAGAAAAAGGAATTAATCAAGAGAAAGTTCCGCCATTGCATTACTCCACAAGTCAATTGCAGAAAATTTATAATCCACCGTACCCATATATATTATATTACAAGAAACCGCGTTAAATCGTGTGATCCATTTTCTAAAAATAACAACACTAAACCGAAACACTAAACGACCATCGGTTTTCCTGGCGAACAGTCAATTCAAAATTCGTGCTTTCATCAGAAATGAGCCACTTGCACGAAAGACGACTGAACGCCATTAATGAATGGTAATAGAATTATACAGCGCGTTCACATCGTATCCAGAAATTTCGCACCAACTAAACCCGACCCGAAAGACACCAAATCATTTTCCACATTTTCCTTGCCCTTTATCCTTTCCACTGTTCGCCCTTCTCTATATTGCATCATCACTATGCAATCTCTCACCTCTCCTTCCCCTAATCTGCACTGGTGCTCCGGTCGTCGGCCCATCGTAGAACACGTCATCATCCTCCTATAATACATTTGTTATTACATCATCACCATGCAATCCTCCCACTCAAGGTGGGATAAAAAAGTGATCACGAAAATCAAATGCATTTGCTAAGGAAGTTTCACAGCAATACCACACAGTATGAACGGGAATTCACGCGTTACGGTCGTTACCATCCTCTGTTCATTTCTAATTTGGCTTTTGAACCCATTTCTCACCTCCTCTCCTCCTCCCTCAACCCTTCTCTGATTGCTGTTCTCCTGCTCACTTCCCTCCGAACAACGACTCCTGCAATAAACATATTGCGTGTTTACAACAATTATTTTCCCACAACGTTTCTCGTTTCACTAGGCCGTTTCTCGTTTCACAAGATCGTTATGAGCACTGTCAGATATTCGTATACAATTGTTGATTACGCACTTCATAAATCAATACCCCTCCCAAAACTACTGTACTCTAACCTGCATCTGCTTCCACTCCTGCTCCTCGTGTGTCGCGCGGCCGGCACTGTGAAAGTCGCGTCGGGACCCGCCGCGCCCAAGGGAGCGCCTGCGATTGCATCATTACTATGCAATTACAGAGCACCTGGAGGTATTTCGGACGATATTATTAAATGCATACTATATAATGGAAATCAACAAAGCAAACTTTTCCACATGGGCTACGTATTTGAAGAAGTTGCACTTTATACAGCGGCAAGATTCTAAACTATAACGACACTTATACATTTCAACATCGTCAGACATAGTCATTCCTTTTTTCCTTACATCTATAATTTCAACTTTTGAATGAACTCTTCATAAAATGCAATAAAATCATACTCAAAATTTCTTATTCCCCCATGGCCATATGAGAGGAATCGCGAGAGATTCGAGCTCGACCGGGACATAGAAATTTATGATTTTTGAATTGGCTGAAAATATAGCACAAAGTACTACAAACCTCCCTCTATCTAATAGCGTTTTCAGAATTTTTTAAAAAAATTTCGCGAGAGATTCGAGCTCGACCGGGACATAGAAATTTATGATTTTTGAATTGGCTGAAAATATAGCACAAGGTACTACAAACCTCCCTCTATCTAATAGCGTTTTCAGAATTTTTTTTAAAAATTTCGTTTTCGTGTGAAACACAAATCAACCTGGTGAGTCGGGAACTTTTTCGAGAAATAGTAAAGTTTGAAAAATCATAAATATCTTCAACGTGAAGATAGAAATCCGCGGTTTGGTGCGTTAGATAGACAAATGACTCCGCTTGTTTACCAATCGCTCGAAGTCATTCCTGGATGATGCGCCGATGTGGGGTGGTCGCTTTTGCAAAAGTTGGGCTAATTTCCGTCAAAGTCCAAAGTTCTGGTTCCCCTACGGGCGATGTGGTGAGCATAGTTGGCGCTCACTACAACATAAAAATGGGACGAATCGGCCCATGCATTCTAAAGATACTCGCGATTATGTCAAGTCGGTCAAATATAATTAATGGCCTCGAACATCAATTATGGCCCATTTGTAGTAAAAACTATCGCAAACTATTCAAAAACAATATTTATGTTCTTTGTGGCAATTTTTATTGATTGATTTTTCGATTTAAAAAATTGAAAAAAAATCAGTGTTGATTTTTGGATTTGCGATATTTCGATTATTTCGAAGTCTATATGTTTCTTATTAGGTTTCATATTATTAGTTGTGAACGTTAGTGCAAGATGTTTCTGTAATTCCTTCAGGAAATTTATTTTGCCCACTGATTCTACACCTTAATTGTGAAATTTGTCTTCCACTGTTAGAACAGGTTCAATTCCTTCCATACTTCATCATGAAATTCCTCATTCTAGGTAGACCAATTTCCTTTTTGAATGTGAACGGCTATCTGTTCGTAGAAAAGAGTTACAGAGCCTAGAAAATCGATTATAATGCGAAAAGCGCGTGCTCTAGCTTCTCTAGCACTCTCTCAATTCCGCACGCTCTCTCGCCTGGGTTTTTTTTTCGAGCTGGGCAGAAATCTTTTGCAAAGCTTCTGTGTATCGAAATCACGTGCATTCAGCCCACAAATCCTGGAGATGAATCAGAGGAGTACTGGCAAAAGAATTCTGCCCAGCTCGGGGTCCGAACCCAGGCGAGAGAGCGTAGGGAATTGAGAGAGTGCTAGAGAAGCTAGAGCACGCGCTTTTAGCATAATAATCGATTTTCTATTCGCTGTAACTCTTTTCTACGAACAGATATCCGTTCACTTTCAAAAAGGAAATTGGTCTTCCTATAGTGAGGAATTTAATGATGAAGTATGAAAGGAATTGAACCTGTTCTAATAGTGGAAGAAGAATTTCGCATTTTAGGTGTAGATTCAGTGGGCAAAATATATTTGCTGAAGGAATTACACAAACATCTTGCACTAGCGTACATAACTAATAATATGAAACCTAATAAGAAACATATCGGCTTCAAAATAATCGAAATACAGCAAATCCAAAAATCGACTCTGAATTTTTTTCAATTTTTTTAATCGAAAAATCAATCAATAAAAATTGCCACAAAGAACATAAATATTGTTTTTGAATAGTTTGCGATAGTTTTTACTACAAATGGGCCATAATTGATGTTCGAGGCCATTAATTATATTTGACCGACTTGATATAATCGCGAGTATCTTTAGAATGCATGGGCCGATTGGGCTCATTTTATTGTTGTAGTGAGCGCCAACTATGCTCACCCTAGCGTCCTTAGGGCAACCAGAACTTTTGCAAAATCGACCACCCCGCGGATCAACCAGGAATGACTTCGAGCGGTTGGTAAACAAGCCGAGTCATTTGTCTATCTAACGCACCAAACCGCGGATTTCTATCTTCACTTTGAAGATATTTATGATTTTTCAAACTTTACTATTTCTCGAAAAAGTTCCCGACTCACCAGGTTGATTCGTGTTTCACGCGAAAACGAAATTTTTTTAAAAAATTCTGAAAACGCTATTAGATAGAGGGAGGTCTGTAGTACCTTGTGCTATATTTTCAGCCAATTCAAAAATCATAAATTTCTATGTCCCGGCAATGGCTGATGAGCTCGAGTCTCTCGCGATTCCTGTCATATGGGAAAGACCATTTC
Source organism: Pristionchus fissidentatus (assembly GCA_036245785.1). Lineage (NCBI taxonomy): Eukaryota > Metazoa > Nematoda > Chromadorea > Rhabditida > Neodiplogasteridae > Pristionchus > Pristionchus fissidentatus. The sequence continues at coordinate 3,638,466 of BTSY01000003.1, read as the reverse complement.
CATTTTACCGATCCCACATTTGCCTCCTCACCTCCTCCATCCATTTCTCCCCGCCATCTCTCCAGCCTCTCCATGAGCGGGCGTTGTTGCGAGCCAAGATCGATTTTTACCTGAGTGCATACCGTAAGCGTAGCAGTCCACTCAGAAAAGAATAACTCTACAAGTCTACAACTCTAAGGGGGCTGGGGACGACTTTCAAAGCCTAAACGGCATGCTGCCCGCGCCTCTTAGACTTTGTAAGTCGTCCCTAGCCCCCCCCCCCTTAGACTTAGGAAGTCGTAGACTTATTTTCCTGTGAGCAGAAATGTACGCATAATACCAATTCTAAAGTACGCTGCACCACTAATGCGATGCTGCGCCGGAATTAATGAGGGCCATTACACACAAATTCACCATGCGCATCTTCACTTTCCGCAGATATCAATTTCCCTTTCTTCATCATCTTACCGTACAAACAGGTATATCGTACCCGGCTACCGTAATCTCACCAGCGCGGATCCGGTGAACTGCGCTCCGAGAAAGTCGAAATCGCGTGAGACTGCGAATGGAGGCAATAGGAGATCCTCAAGGGGAACAGTGCAACGGGCGAGAGGACGAGACTGAAATGGAATTAGATCGATAATGGACAAAATTATCGATTGATTATCACAAAATTATCAATCGATACTAGAACTAGGGGGGAATGGTACTGCATTCATACATAAGATTGTTTGTTACGTCACGTAAAGAAGGTGGGGGTACAAAGAAGAATTCAGCAAAAGAATTTGACTTGTTTTTTTTTGGAAATTTATAATGTCGACTATGTACGTACGACTGCACATCAACGACACAACAGGATAAGCGCATGCATTACTACTGCCGATGATGCGAGAACTCACCGGGTGATCAATTCCCGAATTACCTGAATAGAAACCGAACGGAACCTAGCAGAACATTTCTTTTAAATTAATACTGACCGAGTACTTTCCCTGCAGATTTAGCTGCACTTCCAACTCGAGAACCAGCGACGCCCGACTCCAGAAGGGAATGACGTCAGCGTTGAGTCTGGAAGAAAAGGCAGGGAGGGGTCAGAGATTAACAACCCATCATTTAGATATTTAACAAAATAAAAAAAAGAAGGAATTTCAGAGATATTTTAAAATCAATTAGTGTTATTTCATTATTTCATTCAATGTAGAACTGATCACCGGAATACACCTTAGAAAAACAGGCCGTAACCGAGAGCTTGCAGGCAAAAAAACCACAAAAAAGAGGAAATCCCACTCACTTCACAAGATTGACGCGTTTGTGTCGGAAAAAGATGGCATTCGAGCTGAAGGAGGAGGCACGCAGGATCACTGATTAATTGCGTTATTATTATTATTATTATTGTTATTATTATTATTATTACTACTACTATAACTGTTAAAACTTACATAAATTATCTGTGGGCATTATATTGAAATTTCACGAAAACCGGAAAGGCGGCAATGAATCCGACTCGTAACCTTGTTGAATCAGCGTTTCACTGTTACAATAACTCGAAGTTCATAGACCGAGAGCTGATGTTTCCCACAAGAGCAAAATCAATCAACATGCATTGGTATCGCAGCGAGCTATCATGAGAAGCAAAGGGAATTCAGGCGTTTAAAATTACAAAACATTAAAAAAATGCGTTTTTTTTTAAAAACACATAAATGCGAACCTTTCGCTTTCAAAGACGACGAGACTCCGTCAGGACACGGGAACGAGTACTTCAGAGTGTAACTGAAGTATATATACTTACGAAAACAGCTGATGTTCTCCTACAATAAATAAATGGCTGGCACAGAAGCTTCGAAAAACACATTCTCAAAATGACGTATATAGGAATTGAATAATAATACGATCAGTAATCGATCCCACCCTTTTAAAAGGTACAGTATCCCACTGTCTCTCACCCAAATATGGCGGCCTTCTGTTGGAGGTTCTTGAGGTAGGCCGACTCGGCGGTCAACGCAATGTGATCGAGTGAGATGCGGAGGAAGGAGAAATCGGGAAGGAGACGGTCGAGATGGAGGTCGCCTTTATTTATTTTAATATTTAAAAATTAAACATTTATTATTCCTATGTCTCAAAATCAAACTAGTGTATAGAGTTCAAATGTGTGGGAAAGTTACCGATAAATGAAGGATTCATCAAGTACAAATTTCCAATCCATGCAATGAATGATGCATGAAACACGAACCCAACCGGATAAAAATATCTACATTATGTTTGATTAGAACTAAAATAAAATTGTTGAAGCATTGCCCGACTCTAGATTGTATTTGACGAGACGTTCTGACAAATGAATGGTGCGTGAAACGCATAACCAACTAGACATGGTTATGTTCGAGATCGTTACAATTCCAATATATTTGTGAGTGAATTGAGAGAAATATTGTGCTTGAAGTTCGATTGGAATAAATAAATGGTCCATGAAACACAACAACAACCAGAGCCGCTGCTGCTCGCGTTCGATCCCATCCGGTCTCGGCGCATTTCGCACGAGGAGTAGATCAGCGAGCTGAGATTATCGATCGACCTGGAATGAGAAAACGATGATTGGGGCGAAGTAAATTCCTTGAGAACTTTCATTTAAAAAGATCATTCAACTGTGTAAACATAAGACAGAGGCGCTGTGTATTTCACAACAGAGGGGGAAATATCGGCGGGAAGAGGTAGTGAGACAGGAAAAACGACATAAGCCCCTGGGGGACAAGGTGTCTACCATATGCTTTTCGCGCTGACCTCACCTGGTCCCTTCCTCCTCCTCTCACTCACCCCCCCCCCATTTCCCCTCCTCCTTACAATAGCCCCAATCGTCTCCCTCCCTTTACCTCGCTATTGCCAGCCTACCGCCGGAAATATTCATGAGCTCTCCCTATTCATTCTCAGAGATAATTAGGCTCCTGATGAGGCGGGGGAGCTTCCGTTCGGACCGTTTCCGAACCTTACCCAAACCCGAAAGGTATAAAGGCAACAATCGGAAACTATTCTGGATTGCCCTACGCCAGTAACGATTACCATATTGCAACATACGTTAGGGATCAATCACCCAGACCCTTACTATAATGACATCATCTTCCATTAGTATTGCATATTGGGCAATCGTTCGACGGCCTTTTCAGTGAGAGATCGGCCATACGGCTGATAAGTTGAAGAGGGTTAGAGACAACAGAGACTGCCAGAGGGCATGCACAACATCGAACCGTCATCAGAAGATGTTTCGACAACCAAAGATCAAAGATCAGCACACCACAAGATACATTAGTTGGACACGACAACCACTCAACACACACATCACATCTTTAGATAATCTTTATTTTTTGCAAAATCTTTATTCAGGATTTAAATTAACAAACAATAAAAGAGGGACGCAAATCCTGTTAAAAAAGCAGAGGCTCTGAGGGTTAGTTACTGTGCGGGGAGAGGCGTGGCTTGATATTCAAAATCACTAAAAAGTGATCGTTTCACAGAGAAAGATTTGGGGGAACAAGGCACTTTGAGCAAAAACGAAAACAACAAACCGAGTACTGTAATCGGAATCAATCAATTGGGGGAAGCAATGATACAAATGTATAATGAGCAATCTCTCTGAAAATTAATAGGGAAAACCATGCGTATCTCAAAATGTGAAAGTATATCGAAGAGAGGAGGAGGAGGACAAATTATCACGGCACCTACATTGTGTGTTGCAATACCAGTCTGGGACCACAATATACAATCTTATTGATTAAAAAAGGTATAAATCTTGCTATGAACGCACAACAACTTACTTGCAAATATACAAACAAGGAGCAAATAAGGGATGGCTTCGCAAGAAATTCCCTCATCATTCTGCACGATCTCTCGTCGGGTAGACCGGTGAGAGAGTGTGCGAAATGAAGAGAGTTATTTCTTGCGAAGCCATTCCTAGTGAGGATGGCAACAGATAAATGTACATTGATACAAAAGCGATGCGACAAACAGGGTGACTCGGCCGGGGAGGGATGATTGAAAGGAGCTAGCGGCTACCGTATGATGCAGGGAGTGATGATGATGGTGGTGTGATGTGCAAAATACAATTTGGATTACGGTAGTTACTGGTGCGTATTGATTAATAGTAGTAGTTACACGAAATATTCATCAGGTGTGTATGTGTGCGTGTGAACTGAACCGGGATACTGAAATACATTGGCGTTTTGTACTACTAACAATCGAGCGCGGAGCGTGCGCGGCTGACGGCGTTGACGCGCGCGGGACGCGTCAGCGTCACCGCGGTGACGTCAGCATGCCGACGCTGAGGTCGGGCGTGCCGGTGTGCGCGTCGTAGCTGAGGCGCCAGTCGATGCGCGCGGGGAGGCGCGCCAGCGCCTCGTGCGCGTCAACGACCGCGACCGCAGCGGACGCGCGGCCGCCGCCGTCCGCGTCGTACGCTCCCTCCTCCTCGGCCCCGCCCCGTCAATTGCGGACGAGGACCTGGACGTCGTCTCCCTCCTCCTCATCTTCCACATTCGATTCCTCGTTGAGGGGCGAGAGTAGGGCGCGGCCGCCCTCTCCTCCATCCACGGAATCGTCGTTGTCCCACTCAGAGTGCACTGCAAAAATATTTTTTTAATAATATATATTTTTGTTTTAAATAGTAATATAGAGGACAATAAAAGAGGTAGCCAAATTGGTATATTTATAGGCAAAAGATTTGACAATGATGTCGGCAGAGGGAGTGTTATCGCACTGGAATCAATGTGAACCACAAGTTTCCAAGTACTATTACCCGTTTCTAATTTTCCTAGTTCGTAAAACTTTTATTAACAGTAATTGCATAGTGATGACTACTTTTAAGTGAGATGGCGCAAAATAAAAATGCATGGTGTGCTTCTGCCCTTATTTTTACGCCATATAATTTGAATATCAATTGCGTGGTGATGGCGCAATCGCTTTTTTTGCATTAAAAATAGTAGTTGTAACTATTTTGTACGTAATCTTGTTTTAACACCCATTGCTGATGGTGCAATTTCAACATGAAAAGAAATTTTTTTTAAACTAACAATGCATGGTGTGCTTGGCGCGCTTCTGGTCCTCCACAACGTAGAAGGTGGCGTAGAGATACGCCGCGCCACCGATTACCTGTGATAATATACCATAATAATATTTAAAATATTGATAATATTTAGCAATGAAAAGTACCTAAATCGCCCACTTCCCTACCAAAAATACCAATTGTGCTAAATCGACACAAAATAATCTTGTTTCAATTTTTTTAAACTGCATTTCTCGTCTTTTACCACATTACTACCAAAAGATTCGATTATTGCCTAGTGATGGCGCAATACTCACCAGCACAGCATTGGGAATGAAGAGGGCGGTCTGGAGCGAGAAGAAGTTGCCCGCCTGTGAGACGTCGTCGCCTGAAAGCAGCCAAAATAAACAAAAATTTAAAAATAAAATTGCACCCGCAGATCGTGTGTTTCAACGGGTAATTAAGAAGTCTTTATCTGAAACGGATGCAATGAAGGTGTTTTATCGAACGAACAAATACAAATAGACAAAACAGAATCCGTTTGTGGTGTTCTGAAAGCCGTCAATAAAGGCTGAATTACCGCTGTGCGATTGCATGTTTCAACTGGCTATTATATTCGCTGTCATGAACATGCAGATAGTATAGGCGAATATTCTATATAGATTCCATACATTTTTTTCCATTTTAGACAGACATTCTTTTCTCGGCAAAAAATACACTTTATTACCTAGCGTAACCTCGTTGCACGAGCCATACTTGCGTTTCAAGGCTGGTTTGTTACATACGCGCATTTTCCCAAGACAATCGGCGAACGACATCAATTGAAACATGAAACCCATTTAAGTAAGGTTGTTCGATCCCCTTCACATTTCCATAAATACCGTATCCCTTCCAACCGCTAACCAAAAACAACTACCGTACCTCTGACCCAGTCGGAGACCACGCCCACAATGTAGGGCGAGGTTGCGTCGCCGAAGAGGTGCGAGATCATCGTCTGGATGGCGGTCGCAGTGGCGCGACGATTAGCCACGATCACGTACTGCAAGAGATAGTTTAATCAATAATTGCGTCATCACTATGCAACCCTTTCTTCATTACTCCAATAACATCGGAATCATTACAAATGCCAACTAACATGCGGGTGGTTCAATTAGCATTAATTTTAGGGTTTTTTCCACTCTTACTAGATATAGCAGGAGAATAGGTATTTACAAAGTGGGGACCGATTTGTAATGCTTGAGAAACTTTAATCTAGCAAGTACAAACCCGATAATCTGAATGTTTTTTTTCAACATGAACAATGTCTATTTTTTTCGTAAACTAATAATGTTGCAACATTTCATAAAACCCCTCTTTGCAATTCAGCAAAACACATAGAGCATAGAACGCCAGTTCTTAACCCATTTGTTCAAAGAACTCCTCCGTTATCGCATAGTCAAAGAATGTAAGGGATATGACGTCATCACTATGCAACCCCCTCTCACTCACCATGAGAATGTCCATGTTGATCGCCCAGTTGAGGCACATGAGCGTGACAGCCAGGAAGACGAAACACTGCATACAACAAAAATCAAATTTTGAAAAAATCGGATATTGCATCACCTCTACAGCTCCAACACACTACGAATTGGATAGACGAAAACTACTTAAATTTTTGTTTTTTTAATGAAGGAACATCAAGCGACATATTGACACTTTCAAAATCCGTTTCGATTCGGCATACTCGAGAAACTCAAATCTAGCAAGAACCGAGCCGATCGGCAGAATGTGATATTCACAACGATCATTTGTCCAAGCCTACTACTATCAGTACTAGGGTGGCGAAAACGACTCATCGAGTCACCCTTTTATGGTCCCTCTCTCGAGTCATCGCGTCTCTTTCGAGTGAGTTGTTTTTCGAGTCGAAAACGAGTCAAGGGTTTTCTCAGCTCTCAGTGGACGAAATGAGATAGCAGAAACATATTCGGATTCAGCTCATCGAGCTCTGTATAAACATATCTCATTTAGGGAAATTCAAAAGTTTTCATTTTTCGAGCTGCATTCCAGCCACTTTGTTCTTTGCTAGAGAACGTTATAATGGCTACTAAATAATCTACAATACCTATATTTAGTATTCTGACGTACGATATTGATGTACGATACGATAAATCACTGAAAACGGTTAATTAAAAAAATATACTTTTTGAATTAAATGTTCCAAATATGCAAGTTTTGGATAGAGTTTAAAACACTGATTTCAAATATGTTACTCTCATCTCATTTGGCCAACTCACGGCTGAGATAAACAGCTCGACTCGTTTCCGACTCGAAAAAAAGCAACTCACTCGAACCCTGATAGCGTCTTTTCGAGTGCTCGATAGAGAGGGGTCGTAAAGGGATGACTCGATGACTCGTTTTCGCCACCCTAATCAGTACCGTAGTGCGATAAAAACGTCACGATCACCTAAGAATAAAGGTAAAAGGTAAAAAGGCGGAGATGGCCGAGTGGTGTAAGGCGCCGCTTGTCATACGACTGATCACGAGTTCGATAGCAAACTAGCAACTTTGATTGCGGAAGGTAACGTGCCCCAGAAGCCCGGTCAGCAGGGGATATGTAGACCTAGTTAGCGAACCGGCCTTACCGGTGAGCCCCGGCAGAGTAGTCGCTTGTCGACGTTAACATCTCTTGATTCCGGTAGTAACTTTACCTTTACCTTACCTAAGAATGACGTAAGACCACTGCCCGTTTATTACAAATTTACGAGCACTCGTCCGAAATAATACAATGTTCCGTTGATAATGCGTGCTAAACAACAGATACGGCTGCGAGAGAGCATGGCAAAGTGAGAGACACGACGAGATATAGAAAGAGAGTACACCGCCAGTAGTCCATTTCATGAACGTATCATTTTAAAATTGTAATACTCACCCACGCCACGTTGATGTAGTGGCTCGCAGTGATGAGGCAGAGGAAGAGCGCGGGCACGGCGGACAGCGCGCCCAGCCCGCACACAACCGCGTCCGCACGATGCGACGCCTGAGGGAATTGGTTACGGTAAGTTTGGGGTTACTTTAAGATGGATTATGGTAGGATGGATTCTGGTTGGACAAATGCAATTAAAGTGCATGATAAATTTAATAATAATAGCTAGGAACAAGAAGAGAGTACTCGAAATATTTCTTTACAAATAGTTAACAATAGGCAGCCGTGGTACTAAATCCCAAAAAGGGACCTCAACAAGTGACCTGTTAGATCTGCGCTAGAAGTGACCGAGAGAGTGTGTGGAAGGGAGAGAGCGCATGTCGAGAGTGTGAGAGTGAGGAAGAGGTCACTTGCTGGTCCAACAAGAGAGATAGAGGGGATAGGGGAGAAATAAGGGGGGAGAGGGAAGAGGCCGAGAAGAGAACAGTCACTTGTTGGGAAGCACCCTCAAAGAAGGAGAGGTGCAATAGGTCTCTCTTTCTCTGACTCTCTCCCCTTCCCTACTGCTCCCTCCCCTCTCTAGCCTGCAACTCACTTGTCGGTACCTTCGCGAGGCGACTAGTGAGTTGTAGGTCGCTCTCTGCCTCTCTCTCTTTCTCTCACTCTCTAGTCGTCTCTGACCGACAAGTGAGTTGTCTTATTGAGAGGAATTAGTACCACGGCTGATTTAGGTTTCGGCTGGTTTACATATTTGAAGTCAGCAGCATCAACCATCCATTACCTCTCCCCCATAATATTTTTAGCTAGTCCAGCAAAGACACCGCAACCGTCCACTCACTAATCCTCAGTCCCCATTATACCGTAACTACGCCCAGGAAAGATACCGTAACCCGTGCGCTCACCTTCAATCCCCATCTGCCCTCGCGCCACGCCTGCGCCACCGTGGAGCCGATGGTGACGCCCGCCAGCCCCGCGCTCGCAGTGATCATCCCGAACACGAGGGCCACACTGCAACGAGGAAATTTAATGAGGGTTGCGTAGGGACGACGCAATTATCTAGTGCCACTGGTTAAAACTACCAGTATGACACTATAATCAAGAGATGGGGATTTGAACAAGGATTGCATAGTGATAACGCAACAATCTACTTTCAGACTGGCTAAACCATTGCAATTATTATTCCTTTCGAACTACACTACGAACTGAACTGGCCGTCGTTGCTAGCGTACTCTACGTCTTCTCTGTAGCAGTGTGCATTCAGTTATCGATAATTCAAGTCAGATTACAGTATCCCTATCTACCGTATCCGTACCTTGCCTTCTCGCTCTCCGGCACCGTCTTCGTGCCGTGCTGGACGGCGTACGCGTGCTCCACCAGCGACGGCGTCCACCTGGACAATAAACAATTTTTTTGTTGCAAAATTTAAAACTAAAAAAGGACAATAATGCAGCCAAATAATATTTCTATATGGATTTTGTTGAGCGCGCATATTCGAGATCAAAGTGTTTCAAAACCAATAACTGTCTATAGGTGTCGAGAAACGGTAAACCATCGGGTTCAAATAAAAGAAATCTCAGCGGCCACTCTCGTTATCCGCGGAGAGTTTTAATATTTCGAATGAATTACAGTGAGTTTTTAATCACAATGTTAAGATAGTCAGGAACGCGGCCACTTAGTGTGTTTTCCCAATTGGGAAAAGGCAGACCGAAACATTCTCCTGTTTTAAAACGCACGGTGAGCGCACGATTTTTCAGTTTGCGAGAGCACGCACGTTCGTAGAACTAGCACCCCCAATGCAAAAAGCGGAATTTCTTACAGAATTCAGGATGTACGCACAACGCACGTTGTGTGCACGTTCGACGCACGTGAAACGCACCTTGTGCACATCATGCATGCACGCACCACGCATCTGCGGCGCCCGGGGGTTTCTCGGGCGCACTTCGTGCGCTCATCGTGCGTTTTAAAACAGGAGTTGTGTAATACTCACCACGCCAGCGATCCGGCAGCAAACACGACCGCCGTGAAGCCGATCGTCGTCCATCGGAACGTCGGACTGAAAAGAGAGGCGATCAATGTATTTATTTATTTAAATTGTTTATCGTACACCACATAAATGAAAAGAAAAGATAGTATTAGAACATAAATATTGAAAGAGAGGGAGATGGGGTGATCAAACTGGAGAACAAACAAAAAACTGTAGCATCAGGGTTTCACCAATGCACCAAATACAGCGTTCACAGACGAAAATAGCAGTGTTGTGGCGAGATTTTCAGCAAATGTAGTAGTGCCAGAAAAGTAGGTGTCTATTTTCTGCGTTAAAAAGACGGGGAAAGCCTCCAAAACATAGGTCAAATAGGTCTTCGCGTGCGAAGATAGGCACTTCTGCACTTTGCATATAAACCGGATTAACGTAGCGAGAGAATGCAGGGCAGACACATGAAGGCCTCTATCTACATCCCCCGCTCTATGCTAATTGCGAACTTGCGAAAAACCCATTTGACCTATGCTCCAAAAAGGGCTCAAGGATAAGAATGGTGCAGCAAAGATTCGTGTTTTAACATACGGTGAAACGTGAATGCGCCGGATGCCATTTGAGGTGGAAACCTAAGCGCACAACAAAATTCATATTTCATTATCCACACAAAACTATTCTAAACCATCTTTGAAAGCTCACAGCATATCCAAAAACGGTTCTAAAATGCAAACTATTTTTAATGACTACTTCTGTATTGTTATACCAAGTTTCTACACCGCATTCGTGTTTCATCACCGTCATAAACACCAGTATTTATCGCACGCCGGACTAATTTGAACTTCTTTTTATAACTCTCAATAGAATATCCACAGCAACAGTAGAGCTAGACTAAAGAAATTAGACCACTAGAATAATACAGCATAAATATCACAAGGTTGTAATAATCGCTGGCCTATTCCCGTTTCACCTTCGCTTCACAAACCGACTGCAATTTCACACGACAGTCCACCTGATCGGCCACATCCAGACATATTATCGTATTCCTATCCAATTTGTAGGGTCCGATCACCAGTTCGGCGGGTCAGATTCGTTACTCACACTGTCGTCAGATATCTCAAGTCCTCCATCACCGTCGTGCGCGGCATCTCCTCCGCGTGCTCGGCCTCGCCGCGCGCCGGCTCCTCCAGCACGAAGACGAGCAGCAGCAGGCAGACCTGAGCGAGAGAATAATGAACTGAGTTTATTATTACTTTTTATCTTCAAGCAAAAGAAGTAGCAAAAGAAGATTGCAGCCTAAACAAGACTAATTCAACCGCAAATCACCTGCTCCTAGTCTTGGCATAAACTAATGCGGAAAATGATGGATGGGCATGCATTAAGGCCATCTTAGTCTTCTCTCTATTTTTTTTGTTCTTGACGGGGGGTTACACCACCCTATTGCATCAAAGAAAGATCGTGCCCTATACTAGACCAGTGCTACCACAAATCACCTGCTACCATTACAGAACGATATCAGTGTTTCTTACTGCTGCATTTCGCAACCCAAGCATGCCACCATCTCTCACATTTCACATTACAGTATTTTTTACAGCTACCGCATCATCCAAGTCTCGGCTCAGAACCTGTATCATTTCCCATTACTAAAGACTATTATTTCAGAACGTCTGCCTGTCTGTCTGTCTGTGTGTGTGTGTGTGTGTCTGTCTGTCTGTGTGTCCGGCGGTCACGTTTTTCGCATTTTCCTTATATTTCGCTTCAAAATTGCGCTATCTTCCCAAATCCTTTTGCATATGATTGCCGACCAGAATACCTTTCAAATTTTACAAAATTTAATTAACGAAATCCATAGCCAAGTGGGTTACGAGCCAAACTTTGAATCCGAGACCCCCAGGTTCGACCCCCGCCGCGGGCAAACCTTTTGCCGCATTAGTGCCAGAAACCGTTCTAACACTTTTTTGAGTAACGTGAAACACGTTTTCACCTGTTTTGCCGAGTTCTAACGTGAAAAATCGAAAATTTCAAAAAGTTCAAAAATGATTCAGAGAGCGTAGGGGATCACAGGAAAAGTGTTTTGCGATGTCAGAAACGTGTCTGAACGTGTTCTAACACGTTCTAACGTGAAAAATCGAAAATTTCAAAAAGTTCCAAAATGATTCAGAGAGCGTAGGGGATCATAGAAAACGTTTCCGAAATTGCTCTAAAAGTTCTGAACGCACTGTATCCTGCGTTTCCGTTGTGAAAGGCTCGTGAGGCTGAGAGCTCTCAGCCTCACGAGCCTTTCACAACGGAATAAGCCAGTACTCTTTGTAGCGATTAACACTCCCCAACATAAGTCGAGCTTCAATGTCAACTGGGGCCGGCTATCGAGCTCCCGCTGGACCGAATTTGGAGCCGGCTACAGAGCTCCCCCCTGGACCGAGCCTGGAGTCGGCTGCAAAGCTCCCCCTGGACCGAACTGTGCCCTGCAACTGAACGCCCCCCCTGAACCATACTTTGAAAACGTAGTGCGCACCCTACCATAACGTAGTTTAACCTCAACACACCCTGCTATTAGTTACCGCATCACCCTAGAATTCGCAATTCCGAGCGCTGCATTTCTTTCAGCTACTATAGGCCTTCGCAGTGACTCCCTCAGGACTTGGAGCCTAGATAAGGGGATGCCTTTACCTTTTGCCTTTTACTATACCATCTCTACCACATGCGCTTTAGTTACCGTACACCTGGGCGCATACCGTACCCCATTACAGCTTACAATTCCGAGCATGGGCGTAAATCTGGCTAAGGTGTATCGTAGCCAGCTACCGCCCCCCGTTAACTATTAATTTCCTATCATGGTAATTCCTAGGGCTACCAGTGTCATTCCTTTTTTTTATTTCCGTATTCCCCCCCCCCCCTGTCAACTCACAATTCCGAGCATGGGCGTGAATCGGACGCCCCACTGCCAGGCGCCCGTCCACAGCGACACGTACGCGCCGCCAATGTACCCGAGACCACTGCAAGAGATATTTTAAACTCAAATTATAGGTCATAGATGGGCAAGGGTTGTTGTTGGACCGTGCGGGAGGGTCGGAGATAAACCTGGTGATTTTGAGAAAAAAGCGGGAGGGTCTGATCCAAACCCGTGAAGGCTTGAATTGAAATCGGGAGGGTTTTCGGCAAAAAAGCGGGAGGGTACTGTTGCTGGCTACACTCCAGCCCATGTATGTTATAGGCACTGTAGCGACGGGGACGGTGTCGATTTCTGTATTTTGGATTTTCTTGTACGCGATCCTCTGACGGAATAAATAATGAATGAATCAATCAATCAATTAATATTTCATATACATTAGCGCATTGTCATTAGAACTCGAGGACGACGCATCGACAAACCTAGCAGGCAAAGTGTTATAACAAAATAGCGAAACGCCAAGATAACAGGTCTCTTTAAATAAAGAAGAGAGTATTCAGTACTCTTCTTCCCGCCCTTATTACTATAATTACTACTATTTTTATCATCGTCGATAATCACGATTATAGTATTCACCTTCCCACGGGTATCGCAAAGTAAAATATCATGAGGACGATCGATCGCTCCGGGCCGGCAAACGAGTCGGCGATTATGGTTGGGGCTACGGTAGAGTACGACGCCTCGCCCACGCCCACCATCCCGCGCAGAAAGAGGAAGAGGCCAAAGTACTGTAATGCACGGTATCGAACACTGATATTTTCGACGGGCAATATAGAGCATACATTTTCGTCCCACGCACAATGCGGCTTATTGCGAAATATATAAACTGGCCAGAAATCGCTATAAACTGGCCAGATCTATAGTGCAAGTCCCATAAAACTGGCCAGATTTGAATCGATTCTTACTAAACTCATCCTTCCGCGTATTTATAGATAGGTTTCGAGGGTCAAAACTGCCTCCTTCAAAAAATTGTTCACACATATTGTGAGTGTTATAAAATGTATGATATAGAGCAGAAGGAGAATCGGGAACAGGAAGTTAATTGCGCTCGAGAACTTGGCACTTTTACGTTGCAGCAATTTCATGAAGCTAATCGGTAGATATTTGAGCCAATATTCCTGGGATTTTCGACTTGAAAAAAGGCAAAAGGTCACAGCAAGCACAGTAACGATATTCGTAAGTGTATTTATTCTATTATTAATATTTTTATTATCACGAAATCAAAGCTCACATCTCTGCCCACGAACGATGACAGCAACACGGCAACGATCCACACGCTCAGACCGACCGACATGATCAGCTTCCTGAGATGATTTGTAATTATATTAGTGTTTATTACATGGTTTACGTGTTAGATAAAGCACCTGCGAGACCGCAACCTCATCAAATACGGCCAATCATTCATTAGAAAAGGACCACTCCTTCCCCATTAAATTAGGACAGAACTGTTAGATCAGTAAGATATATTGGACCACTAATTTCCAAGTCGTTAGCATTTATCTTTCAGGAGTTCTAATCAATATAAAAAGAGGAATATTAGCCCCGCGATAGAAACCCAACAATTTGGCGTTTCACCAAACTGTCTTAATCCGAAACTCGACACAATTGTACTCGAGTGTCTGTAAGTACCAATAACCACCTGTTGAACCTATTGTCGCCAGGTAAACGCAGCAATTCCGCGTTTCAACGTGCCCTGTTATTCAAACAAATGTTCCCATTTTAGTGCATACTTCGCGCATAAGCAGAAAGAAGTAAAATAACTCCACCTGTTGAATCGATCGCCGAGTATGCCGCACACGGGCGCGCACAGCATGTAGAAGACGATGAACATCGTCTGCAATTACCGATATTGGAAAATCAATAGTTCCAAGGGCGGGAAATTCAAAATATTTTAAAAAATCTCACCTGAAGCATGCCCGCCTGCTTGTCGTCCATGTGGAAGTAGGCCTGCAGAGATAACAATATTTGCACATCTTCGTACCAACAGTACCGGTTGATATGAAACAACAATCACTTTACTAGCATGCTGAAACCCGAATTCGCAGGGCGCCATAAGCCATAAATCTCAACCGTGTTCATTTAGTTCAATCCTATCGTCATTATACGCTAAATATCAGCAACCACCACACTAACAAACCCTATCGTATCCAACGACACTAAAGTGACCACACCACCAATCCGACTACGGTATTGGAACTACCGTGATCCTACCGTATCCCTATTCCAATCATCACCGTATCTAGACATTAAAGAATTCCTGCCGTACCAATATTCCAGCCAATACCGTATCCAGACATTACAGTATCCAATCCGACTACTGTATCGTTTCTAGCTACTCCATCGCACAACTTCTGTATACCTGCAGTTGCGTGAGCACTCCCGCGATCGTGAATCGGTCCATGTAGTTGAGCAGGTTGACGGTGAGCAGCACCGCCACCAGCGCCGTCTTCGGGTCTGCATTTATCGATTGATTTTATTTACTGCATTTATCGATTTCCCCCAAATTAAAAAAAAACATATTATCGATTTTATTCAGTTCTCGACACAACCCTGTGACATTTTTCGTTTAATCCATCATTTCAAATCAACTAAAGACGAATCAAACTCCCCGTTCTCGGCGCGACTATAACCCAAATCTGAAGCCGCAAATCACCGTCCACTCACGTTTCGCTCGCTCCATCCACTCCCGCAGCCTTCCCCTCTCCATCGCCTCCTCCAGCATCACACCGTCGACGACGACCCGATCCGAGTCGGGCATGCTGTAAGCGGAGTTAGAGCGTTGGGCAGGTCAGCTTCCTGATTCAACATCATTTCTACAGAGATATTTCATCGAGCCACGAACTCGTTGGGCACAAAATTGCAAGGAGAAATCTCAAGTTCAGTAAACGGCTTTATTCACAGGAATGGTTGAAATGTACAGTACGTGTAAAGAAAGCACCTTTACAGCCGTGTTTTTTTACTCGAAATGTGTAAGCGCCCGAGATCAAATTGCGAGAAATTAAGGGAAAACCCTATTATATAGATCACATCGAGGTAGATCAATCATGAATTGCAACAAAGAAACACTATTAAAACAACAAGAGGCTAGTAGATATTACAGATGCAACAAACTATATATCTTACAGATAATGGCTGATCAATCTAAGAGCATTCATGGCAAGACCAAGATCAGGAGTCAAAGATCAGAGATCAAAGCAGCGTTTGAAATTCGGGCAAATAATTTGATCATATTTCTTCATTTCGAGTAGTCTCTAGTAAATCGACCAGTGTTGCTGGTGCATATTGCACACTGTGCAATGAGGAGATCTGATCCAATTATAAACCCGAATTTCATACTTTAGACCAAAGATCAGAGATCAAAAATCATTTCTCCTTCTGACTCTCCTCCTCACTATCATCATCATGCGTCTCTTCCGCCTCAAGGAACGCCTCCTCGTCCGATAGTTCCACTTGCGAGTTCAGTTGCCGATTTCGTTTCGACTTAAATGTACAACAAATGTGATATACGCTAAATAAATTAGTGTCTTTAGCAACTATGTCTGCTTTTATAGTCTAATGTGGTGTTAGTTTTCGGAAAAAGGCAAAGATTTGAATTCCCGCAATTTCATATCTCAGTTCTCCGTGGAGCAATCGACTCAAAACTTCGAATATAACATTTTTCGACCCTTTTACACCTATAAACGAAATTTTGAGTCGATTGCTCCACGGAGAACTGAGATAAGAAATTGCGGGAATTCAAATCTTAGCCTTTTTCCACTCCCTTTTTCCGAAAACTAACACCACATTACAGTGATGTATTTGTCAAAGAGCGTTAGACATGACTATTTCGAATTTACATAAATTAGGAAAGTAATAAATCTCCCCCCCCCCTCCACACTTGCTAGTATTTGAACATCGAGCTACACGATTAGCTCCCTTACCTCATTACACAGTAAACAACCATCTACCTATGCACTCCCACAAAGTTCCTATTATGTGTTGCTGAGATAAATGAATTGAAATTGAATAAATAATGTAAAAGGCGAATACCCGCTGCTGCAGCAGAATCTGCGGCTGGTACAGCGGCTGCAGATCGATGATTCCTGCAGCAAATTTACATTCTTATTATAAATTATCAATAATAATTTATCAATACCGGATGAGGGGGGGGGGGGCTTCCAATAAGATTTCTTTTAAATTCATTCACCCGCATGATACACGCTTCGCATATAGCAATCTCCATCGAAAGTCGATCAGCAAGAAGCAACCAACAAAATGAGCAATCAAAATACACCTTTTTGGCATCCGACAAGACCTAATTAACATTATCCAATTATTAATTCCTCCACTACTAGGGAATTGAAATGTCTGTCTGTTGGTGTGTTTTTTTTCCTTCCGCGTGACGGACAAATTTTTCGTTTTTTCGCTATAAATCGCTTCAAACTCAAGCAATCTTCTCAGATCCTTTTGCATACGATAACCCATCAGAAAACATTTCAAAATTTATTTACAAAAAATCGATAATTTCATGGTCAAGTCGGTAGCGAGCTCGAATTCAAATCCGAGGGTCTCATGTTCGATCCCCGCCGGTGCATAGTATTTTGCCGCATTTTTTGCAAGCGTGAAAAGTGGTCCAAACACGTTTTTAAGTAACGAGATTCACATTTGAGCATCTTTTGCCGTTTTTCGAAGTGAATATCGATTGATTTCACTCGATTTCACACGATTTCACGAAATTTTCGTACATTTCGCTCGGAATCATTCAACATGCCGGCAAATCTCGCAGGAAGGGGTTTGAAACGAGAGAGCAAGGGGGATCGAGAGGTACTCTCTCACTTTTGCGCACTCTCTCGCCCCTGACCCCTTTCTGGAGGCCGGAATCATGCATCCGGAAGCTTCCTAATAAATCGCTTCAAAATCGCCTATCTTCTCGGATCCTTTTGCATACGACAACAGACCAAAATCCCCTTCACATTTTACAAAATTTAATTGACCAAATCCATAGCCAAGTGGGTTACGCGCTTGACTTACAATCCGAGACCCCCAGGTTCGAATCCCGCCGCGGGCAAAACGTTTGCCGCATTATTCGCAAGTGTCAGATGCCCTTCTAGCACGTTCTTGAGTAATGTGAAACACGTTTTTACCTGTTTTGCCGAGTTTTAACATGAAAAATCGAAAATTTCAAAAAGTTCCCAATTGATTCGCAGAGCGTGGGGGACCATAGGAAAAGTGTTTTGCGATGTCGGAAACGTGTCTGAACGTTTTCTAACACGTTTTTACATGAAAAATCGAAAATTTCGAAAAGTTCCCAATTGATTCGCAGAGCGTGGGGGGCCATAGGAAAAGTGTTTTGCGATGTCGGAAACGTGTCTGAACGTTTTCTAACACGTTTTAACATGAAAAATCGAAAATTTCAAAAAGTTACCAATTGATTCGCAGAGCGTGGGGGACCATAGGAAAAGTGTTTTGCGATGTCGGAAACGTGTTCGAACACGCCCGGGAATCCAACACTCGGTATCCTGCGTTTCCGTTGAGAAAGGCTCGTGAGGCTGAGAGCGATCGAAAAAAGTTGCCACGGAGCCACGAAGTGGCGTAGCGGCAACTTTTTTCGATCGCTCTCAGCCTCACGAGCCTTTTTGCAACGGAATAAGCCTGTACTCTTTCTAGAGATTAACATTCCCCAACATACTAAACTCTCCCTGGACCGTACTTGGAGCCGTCTACCGAGTCCTCCTCCCTGGACCGAACGTCAAGCAAGCTACCGAGTTCCCCCTGAACCGTTCCTGAAGAAGGTTACCGAGGCCCCCTGGACCGTTCCTGAAGAAGGCTACCGAGGTCCCCCTGAACCGTTCCTGAAGAAGGCTACCGAGGTCCCCCTGAACCGTACCTGGAGCAGGATACCGAGCTCCCCCTGGACCGAACCTGGAGCCACCTACCGATCTCCCCCTGGACCGAACCTGCACCCAGAACTGTGCATAGAGCGTAGTGTATTTAACCTCAACACATCCCGGCTAGTTAACTATGCTAATTAAGCTGATTAGTGATCTCACTCTTGTCGCTCTCCCGCTGCTCGAACTCGTGCGGCGCGAAGCGCTCGCGCGCATTCCCCGTGTACCAGCGGTGCTTGTCGAAGATCTGAGAGGGAGAGAAGCTTATTAATCCTCTTTTACCGATTTTGGACTAATTATGGATGGACACCGATTTCGATCGCTGCTGTCCCCGCTGCCGCCTTTTTGCCATGCCACCGAAACCCCGATTCACCATGGGCGCCATTTTCGTCGTAGTTTATAACATGGCGGAAAATGGGAAAGATCTAAGATCTGAGAGGGAGCGAATTCATTAATTATTACTACTTTATCCGTTTTTGTAGACTTATTATTCTTAGGGGAACCAACACGTTATTGGTGATATCTCCACTGCTGCCTTTTGGTCACGCCGTCGAAACCGCGACTCACCATGGGCACAAATAGTTTCTCACCAGTCAAAAAGGGGGAAAATTTTGGATTCCTTCTTTTAAAAAAGAAATTTGCTATAGTAGGATTACGGTAGCCATGATCAATTAATACTCATGAAAATACAGTATCTCTCACCTCCGCATTGCCGATGCCTGCGCGCCGCATGCACACGCGCGGTTTGCGCGGGCCGCCCTCGATTATCAGCCTGTAACACAGCGATGTATTGATTTCAACCCGCATCCATTTCACACTTTTTGCGTTTGTAGCTCTGGGTCATCTATTAACTAGAAGAAGAACCACCATCTCATCTCTGTAGTGAAACGCAATCCAAAAGCGAGATTCGATTCGCATAATCAATTGGTGAAAGCAGACGAGTTCAATAACAATTGTCGTTTCAGTTTGCCCATCCAAAGAGGATCTTCTACTATCGAAGTAGAGCGAGAAATATGGTTAACAGCACGCTGAAACCCCGAACCCACCAGTCAAACTCGACGTAGACAATGTCGAACTGTGTTTTCTCGCGCGGCGAACGGATGCGTCGGCGGCCGCCGTCCTCGTCCTCCACCACTGAAGCGAGAAATCAATGGATCAATCGATAAATCAATAATTGCTGCCGTACATCTGCCACCGTAACCTTCATTGAAATTACAAACTATCCAATTATTGCACAACCGCATTAAAATTCGCATGATTAGTACCCGGTGATTTCTGGATACCAACAAGAGTTACAATGCCTAACCCAACTTACCCGATACTGTTCTGAACATTTCGGATAAAAGAAAGAAAGAAACAACCAAAGTCTTTATATGTAGTAAGTAAGAGCAATTAGCTTGCACTTACTTACTGCATATAAAGTTCGACGTGGGCAACACGCATACCATCGGCCTCGCTGGGCAGGGCGTATCTACTGCTGCTGCTGCACTACTGCTGATTTCAAAAAAAAATCAAGTATCGTCAACAATTAACTTTCAGGTACTTACAAACTAACCCATGAACGTTGACTTACTAAAAAAAAACTAACGTTGACTTACTTACTTAAGCAGTAACAAAGTACGACGTGAGCAACACGCATATTACAATTTGCCATGCGCTCTCGCAACCATATCTGTGGTTTAGGAGCGGAACGGTTGATTATTTTGGAAGAGTGTTCATGAATTTATAACATACATTATTATTGGCCCAGATTCTGGGTTTACACTTTTTTTTCGAACTAGGCAGTTTAGAGACTCGAGACAAATCTAGGAATACGCAGAATATCGAATTTAGTAGAAATTACCCTCCATCTGACCAGTTTAGTCGAACTTCCGATAGAGATCTGACCAGTTATATGAAATATCTGACCAGTTTATGCTAGGCGAGAGAGAGTGTGTGTGAAAATGAGAGATCTGGGCCGGGCGAAAATGTATGACTTATAATACCTTCGGCCTCGCTGGGCAGCGCGTATCGCACCTCCGCCTTGACGAAGACGCCGACGGTCGCCGTGCACGAGGCGTCGTCCACGTGCAGGATGTCGCTCTGGAGAGATGATGAGAAAATCGATAATTGGAAAATCAATCATTACAAAAAAAATTATAACTGATAATTAAATAATCAATCATTCGCAATTTCTAGAGCATACAGCGGCAAGGGTTTATGCATGCCGGAAGGTCAAAAGCAGGAGGGTCAGTGACAAAACCTGTCGAATTTGAGCAAAGAGCGAGAGCGTCTGATCCAAAATCGTGACGAGTCGAACCAAAATCGGGTGGGGTTTCGGCAAAAAAATGCGGGAGGGTTCCGTTGCTAGATACATCCTGGACCAACTATGGCCTAGAAGCCTTTTTTTAAAAATATCGCCCCGTGTTTCCCAGTTTCGTCATGGCTAAATAGGTTTGAGCCTGCTCCCCACCATCGTTCACATTGCAATACAGGGTTGTAGGCAAGCTGTAGTGCAAAATTACGCATCCCAGCTGTTCCCAGTTTCAGCGCGTCGTGTGTTCGCACATTTATGTACATGTTTACGCACGTTGCGGTGTACGATAGATACAATAAATAACTAGTGGCTCACCCATAGGTCAAATTGGGTTTTCGCAAGTTTATCATTTAATCGGGTTTACTTGCAAAGTGCGTAAGTGCCTACTCTCTTTACCATATCACTCCCTTCCCGCCCCTTTGAACCCCTTCTTATTAATTATTAATTTTCTCTTTTACTCGCACATTTATGCACATGTTGTCGCACCCTTGTGGTGTACGATAAATAAATAAAAATAAATACTCTCGCAAGTGGGTGAAACTATAATTAGACGTGAATTTATTACTTGCATGTAATCAAATAAGTGTTAGCATAATAAGCGTTTCTTAATAAGAAAGGCGGCAGTATAGCAATGGAAGATATGAACGAAATTTCATAGTGACGTCATATGAGAGGAATCGGGATAGAATCGAGCATTTTTGGGATGGCAGGTCACTAGGAAAATTTATGATTTTTGAATTTCCTGAAAAACTAATGCAAAGTACTACAACATCTCCTCTATCGAATAGCGTTTCCAGAATATTTTTAAAAAAATTCGCTTTGACGTGAAACACAAACAAACCTGGTGACTTAGCAATTTTTTGGCAAAAACTCAAAGTTTGAAAAAAAAAATTTGCGGTTTTGTTCATTAGATAGAGAAATACCTCGTCTACATTTGACGTGTGATTTCGTCATTCGTTGCTCATGCGGCGATGCGGGGCTGTCGCTTTTGCAAATGTTGTCGTAATTTTCTTAAAAGTTAAAACTAAGAACCCCCTCCTAGTACATCATTGCGGTAGGTATGGGCACTTATTCCAACTAGAATATGAGCTTTGGGATAGGCTGTGTTGTAAAGACGCTGAATTTAATGTGATGTCTCGTCGAAACAGCCCATCTAAAAGTAGTGTTGGTCAGTCTCATTTCTGCATTAAATCGATGAAAATAATCTATTAAGAATATTCAAGTTGATTTAGCGACATTTTATCCGCTAGTTTCTTGATTAAAAATTTTTGAAAATTTTAATACATGAATTTCAGAATATTTTAATTTCCCTTGTTCAACGTTCTAATAAAATAAGAACATCTTCAAATTGTTGGAATGCATTTTTGAACACCTTTTGTATGCATATATTACGCTCTAGTAAACAGTTTTCGAATTTTACATTGAGAAGGTGTGAAATTTTTCTAAATCAATTCAAACCCCATAATCTTTGTCACGACTTCTTCAGCTGTTTCCTCGGCATGTATGAAACATTTGCCTTTTTGAAAGTGAGTGGCTATCTATTCGTAGAAACGAGTTATAAGCTCAAGAAAACCGTGTATCTGGCGAACGGCGCACGCTCTGCGTTCTCTGGCACTCTCTCATTTCCGCCCGCTCTCTGGCCTGGTTCGAACCCCGAGCTTGGCAAGCATCTTTTGCCAGTACTCAACAAAGATAGTATAATCATATCCCTAAAAAATCAACTTGCTTCCGATTTCACAGAGTGCTGGCAAAAGATGCTTGCCAAGCTCGGGGTTCGAACCAGGCCAGAGAGCGGGCGGAAATGAGAGAGTGCCAGAGAACGCAGAGCGTGCGCCGTTCGCCAGATACACGGTTTTCTTGAGCTTATAACTCGTTTCTACGAATAGATAGCCACTCACTTTCAAAAAGGCAAATGTTTCATACATGCCGAGGAAACAGCTGAAGAAGTCGTGACAAAGATTATGGGGTTTGAATTGATTTAGAAAAATTTCACACCTTCTCAATGTAAAATTCGAAAACTGTTTACTAGAGCGTAATATATGCATACAAAAGGTGTTCAAAAATGCATTCCAACAATTTGAAGATGTTCTTATTTTATTAGAACGTTGAACAAGGGAAATTAAAATATTCTGAAATTCATGTATTAAAATTTTCAAAAATTTTTAATCAAGAAACTAGCGGATAAAATGTCGCTAAATCAACTTGAATATTCTTAATAGATTATTTTCATCGATTTAATGCAGAAATGAGACTGACCAACACTACTTTTAGATGGGCTGTTTCGACGAGACATCACATTAAATTCAGCGTCTTTATAACACAGCCTATCCCAAAGCTCATATTCTAGTTGGAATAAGTGCCCATACCTACCGCAATGATGTACTAGGAGGGGGTTCTTAGTTTTAACTTTTAAAGGGACCTGGTCGTGGTAGAAGATGAAAGGAAAATTGATTCTAAATCTAATTTCCAAACAAAAAATGAAAATAAAAAAAATTAGAAAAAATTCTGGAATTTTATCAATAATATTAAATATACGGTAGTCATTAAATCGTTCCGAGCATGTGGGCGCGGCTCGGATTCCCGGGTAAATACAGTATGCGTGGGGCAGGTGCGGAATCCGGCAAATAGGATTTTTCCAATACGAATCGCAAACTGTTTTTATTGTGTATTTTCGCCGCGCCCTGCGAGCTCTCCGTGTTTTACTTCTTTATTTGTGCAATTTCTTGTCGTTTCTTCTTATTTCTATTTCCTAAATACTCCACCGCACTAGCGGTGCCAGTTACGTCTCGTGCACGTGTGAAACTCACTTTGAACAACTGTTTATTCGCGATTTTTCAAAAAAACTACACAATTTGAACGATTTTACTCATTTACCGCTATTACTATCTTTCAATATCGGCCTCATTCTTCTCCCTCTTTCTAATCCTACCAATCTCTCTCGAAAGAGCTCAAACTCGAGCTCGATTCCTCCCCATCGTCGTCTTCCTCGCTCTCTTCTCCTCCTTCATCCCTCTCGTATTCCTCCATCGCTCGTATCTCCCGTTCCTTCTCCTCCCACCACACATTCAGTTCGTCGTAGACGTCATCCTCCGGCATTGCAATTCTTCTTGCGAATTGCTTGTCGTTGTTCTCCTCGCGAACATCGTAACTCGTATTCATAATCTGAAAAAAACACGGCATGCATCGAGTTTTTATCGATATTCGCTTGAAGTTCTTTTACCTCTCCTCTCCAATCATGCGTGCCGAGTTCCTTCTTCCTCTTGACTGCAATCACCACCTTTCCTGGCCTCTGCAGCATGGTGTTACCGGCTTCTTTTCGTGTCCCCATCATGTCTTCCAGTACTAGCCCATTGTAGTGAAGGAGTGCTACTTTTGTCTTCAGCCTGTAGTACATAGGCTAGCTGAAATTATTTTATTTCTTCCCAGCCTTTTGTATGTGGCTAACCAGGCGAATCTCTTGGCTGCATACATAAGACTGAGGGAATGAAAGCACTCGTTCATTGCAGTATCGATTAATGATGCGGCAGAAAGGAATGTCTTTTCGAACTTTGGTGAGTACAGAAGCTCGACGACCATACCAATAAGCCCCGAGTCGTGCTATAATTATTTATGATAGTGCATCTAGAGTTGGCGTCGTGAGAAAAGAACAAAGGAAGTCAAATTTCGAAATCTCGAAAATCATTTCGTTTTAAATTTATTTCTGATTGATGAGCGATCAATTTGACGCACGGAAATTAAACTAGGTGGTTTTGAAACATGGCAAATCCGAATCTATTTTCATATCGCATCTAATTTCGATGGGAACTGAGATTCTTGACATCGATGAATATCGAGATCTCGAAATTCTTTCTCACGAAGCCAACCCTAAGTGCATCCCCAGCTAAGATACCTCTTTTGTGAGCTTGAGTCGTGTCTCCCCTTTCTTTAGCTTCCTTAATCTTCCATGCGCACACTTCTTGACCATAGTAAACCTTTTATCCTTTAGTATGTACATTAGTGATTTTCGTATATTTTTTATTCACCTTTGCCCATGAATGCTTGCCCTGGATATGATGTCCAAATGAGCGCACGAGTTCCAGAGCGCGAGATCGATCTTCATGGTTGGGAAATTTATTGTGCGCGTAGTAGAGATGGTTAAAAAAAGATTGATAAACATGCGCCAACTCGGGATTCGCCTTCACTACCTGAATTTTGCGATTTGCACTTTAAATCATGCTAAATAATGTACTACGACCTTCTTCCATTCCTTCCTGAATGGCGTTTGTACATGCCACCAGTCTAACATCCCGAGGATACCCGCTGTCTTGTCGTTTTCTCGTAGTGCCTTATTGACCATCAGATTCTGATCCCCGACCCGAGTACTGAAACGTCAATTTTTCAATCATTAATTAGCTAAATCGGCATTGCATGACGGAAAATATCCAGTTCCATTTTTTGTTAATTTTAGTGTTATTCTGACCTAATCGATATTCCATCGTCGATTAATTCCTCGAGTATTCTCAGTGTTCCCTCGCTTTCCATCCTAATCGAAACATTATCTGAATTTGAACTGTTATTGAAATCTAGGCGCCCAATTTTCACCGATTCCGTGTTCTTTCTTGTGCAGAGTAGCTGCACCCAGAGCAAGTTTCGTATTGCAGTCAATTGCTGTAACTTTGCAGTTCGCAGCATTATATCCTGGAGTGTCGTACTGCCCGTCGATCGATACTTTCAACCCCTTTCCCTAGAAATATAGTATATATAGATTAATCGTACCCTCTAAATACCCCTGCTGCATCCACTGCAATCTTCCTCACTCGCGCCTCCGAATTAGCGTATACTCTATTTATCGATTCAGCGCCCACTTCTCTGATCACTCTCCTCATGGCGCGATCAGAGGGAAGAGATAGATCGATCAGTTTCGCAAAATCGCACAGTCTCTATAAAGTGACAAATATATTGCATTTTATATTAGGCCTAATATTTTTGCACTCCCGAGAGACGAAACTCGAATGAGACTGGAATCGAGCCTCTCCCCGCACCCTTTACAGCGTTCGATCAACTCTAAGAGACAGTGTGTCTCAACTAAGGAGTATCGACTGCTCTCTTTCCCCTGCTCATCCTCCTCCATTTCTTGTTCCTCCTCTGTTTCCTCTATCTCCGTCAACCCTTCCAAATCTTGTGATGCCCGATATTCAGTGTCCTACAATAATCATTTTCGTTTACCTCTATCCGTTTCACGCACACCTTAGGCTCGATTGGTTCGATAGTTGAGAACGTTGAGAACTTGTTGTTGTTGTTGAGAACGCTGATTTGTATCTTTTCGTTGGTATGGCATCATCAAAGTTATCATTGAAGGTATCGGCGTCATCGAGGGTAAGAGGATCGAAGGAAGGAAGAGGAGAAGAAAGAGGAGGAGGAGGAGTCCACGGAGGCTTAGTATTTTCACTATATTTTCATTGCTAAATTCACACACTCTCACGACTTCTCAATTTCGTTGTCTTAAAACTTTATATAAAAACACTAAAAATATCGAAAAATTAAAGTAGTGTCTTCAGTAGAAGGCATGCACGGTACCCGCCAGAAGAACTCTTGGTGGACACCGCGCATCCATGCCTCCCCTCATGATCCGAAATGGGGTCGTATTTGGTTCATCAAACCCAAAATTGTATACCGTAGCATCCCCGCTTTACTCAGGATACTGCAACTCTATTACGGTAGCAGCGATTACGGTAATCGAGAGAGAGAGAATAAACTCATCCGGCAATAATTATTTGAGGTCTACCTGATATAACAAAAAACACGCCTCAATTCGCGCATTTTCAGAAATTCTGGTTACGGTAGCACAGTTGTGATCACGTCAATAGAGTATGCTGAGTATTGCGGATATGGTACTGCACTATATGTTTGATTAGGTGCATACCTGAGACCTAGGACGCGTACGATTAACGGAATGACGTGCGTCTTTCTATTCGTACGCAGAGCCAGCGCGTTTAATCATTTTCCTTTTTTGAATGATTAGCATTCAGAAATCCGGATGTAATACAGTTGTGTTTCATGTGCTGCACATCTCTTAAACCAAACTATTTCAAAATCGATTTCCAGGTCATTATGGATCTCATCACTGTAATAAAATGAATAATCATCAAATGCTAGCCATGAGAATGTCGCTATGCGAGTGTGTGAATTTGTATTTGTACGATTTTCTAGAAGATTACCGTTTTTGTTGTTGTTGCCTTTCTGATAATACGTGTCCAGAGCCAGTGGCTACCACTGTGCTATATAAAAGCCTAACTCGCTATTTTCTGGTAGACACAGCGTTTTCATTAAGACTTGGCCGAACCAAAAGTAGTTTTTGTTAACTTAATCGCCGAGTGCGCAACGAAAATAGATTACCGTAACCCGTAAGTATTCAATACAGTACCTCGATTCGCGACGGGTTGCATGAGCTAGGCCGCGAGTAGATATTGCTTGGATGGTATACTTGGATGGTATGTGTAGGAGCAATAAATTATTCCCCTCGTAAATTGCTTATCCAAGGTCTTCCTCCTACAACAAATTCGACTCGATTTGCACAATTTCGCAAATTTGGTATACTGTACCACCGTTACAGTTTTCGCGGATACGGTATCCGAGAAACGGAATACTATCTAAGCAATGACTACTCGACGCCTACCTCATGCAACCAATCCCGAGTCGTATTGCTCCATTGTATATTTTCCGGTTACGGTAGGATAGATTACGGTACCGATATGTCTACCAGAAAATGGCGACTTAGGTTTTTGTAGGCACAACGTAAACAACTCAAGAGCCAATCGCTTGAAAACGACACGGCCAACATAATCCTTCAGTGGATTGGCAGAGTAAGAAAAATGTGTGGATAAGATAAGCATGTCACGTAATAGAGTGAATCAGGCTGAGTACAGTCGAGGTGCGAAAACAATTCTACGCCTCAGAGCATTACATCATTAAATTTTTTCCCTCGAAAACTTCATTGAATAGAATAATGAATTGATATCAATCGGTTCCTCATAAAATTATAAGACTTTTTCGATTCACGACATTTTTCTATATTTTTCTTCCAAGTCCAGAAAATGCCGAAATGTATAATAATTTTCCATTTTAATTTCAAAATTACAACTAAAAATTTTTTTTATCGTAAAACATTTCAATAACAATGAGTGTCGTTTTAATAATGACAATTACAATTTCGACGAAAAATGTAAACTTTGTGAAAAATAACAGAGTGCATGAATATTTATGGTGTGCATACTGTAAGTCGGCTGAGCTTTGTATTTCCGTTAAACGGCGTCATGACAAATTTTATCGTGAGTAACCTCACTCGCCTGTTGCAATAAGACTTGGCCATATGCAGTTATTTGATTACCGTAACCCTCGAGTGGCAATGCGAATCACGGCCGGCATACTGTAGACACACCACAAATGTGTTGGAACTCCGTTTTTCCCAAAGTTTTCACGCTAAAAATTGTCTTTATTAAAACGACACATCACTCATTGTTATTGAAATATTTTACGAACATACAATTTTGTAGTTGGCGATGGGAAATAGATAGAATAAATTAAAATCAAAAATGATAATACATTTTCCGATTTTACTGGACTAAATATCGAAAAAAATAGTCTTATAATTTTATGAGGAACCGATTGGTATCACTCATTATTCTATTCTATAAAATGTTTTAAAACCCGGTAATTGTAATGATGTAATGCCCTGAGGCGTAGAATTGTTTTCGCACCTCGACTGTACTCAGCCTCGTCCACTCTATTACGTGACATGCTTATCTTATCCACAATTTTTTTGTACTCCTATGAGATTAATTCGAATGAGTCAAATTGTCGATTGTATTTATACAGAACATTGTTCGTAGATTTTCGATTTGCACACAGGAGGCTCACTTGAAACAACTCATAGTCGTGATGATTCGGGGCAGGGGTGCGAACAGTGGGAGTATGAGAGAGACTGGTGAGAGATGACGTGAATGGAACATTCGTCTGAATTGTTATAGTTGATGTGTTGCTCGAATATTTAGATTACTATTTTCTGTCACAGATATTCGTGTATGATTATTGTTATTTCCTTATTCGTCTATAAATGTTTTATATTTGCTTGTTGACTGACCACAATGGAATTCTCAGAATTTTGAAGGGGGAACGAGGTCAGCTGGTCTCGTTGTCCTGAGAGGAACAACGGGAAGGCGATCAGGAACGAGAGAAGGGACAGACTCTGGTCGAAGCTGATAGTATTCACTTATTGTATCATGGTAATCGAAGTTGCCTACATGCGGCATACGGTAGTTACCGTTATCGATCGATTACAGTATTCACTATCATCAAATGGATACGGTAGTTACTGTTATCGATCGATTACGGTAGTCACTGTCATCAAATGGATACGGTAGTTACCGTTATCGATCGATTACGGTAGTCACTATCATCAAATGGATACGGTAGTTACTGTTATCGATCGATTACAGTATTCACTATCATCAAATGGATACGGTAGTTACTGTTATCGATCGTTTACAGTATTCACTATCATCAAATGGATACGGTAGTTACCGTTATCGATCGATTACGGTAGTGACTATCATCAAATGGATACGGTAGTTACTGTTATCGATCGATTACAGTATTCACTATCATCAAATGGATACGGTAGTTACTGTTATCGATCGATTACAGTATTCACTATCATCAAATGGATACGGTAGTTACTGTTATCGATCGATTACGGTAGTCACTGTCATCAAATGGATACGGTAGTTACCGTTATCGATCGATTACGGTAGTCACTATCATCATATGGATACGGTAGTTACTGTTATCGATCGATTACGGTAGTCACTATCATCAAATGGATACGGTAGTTACTGTTATCGATCGATTACAGTATTCACTATCATCAAATGGATACGGTAGTTACTGTTATCGATCGATTACAGTATTCACTATCATCAAATGGATACGGTAGTTACCGTTATCGATCGATTACAGTATTCACTATCATCAAATGGATACGGTAGTTACCGTTATCGATCGATTACGGTAGTCACAATCATCAAATTGATACTGTCGATGAATTCATGGAGAGAGTCACTAGGTACTCGTAAGGATAGGGAAGATACTCACATCGATTGGCAGAACGTCGTCAAGGAAGGTAAAGTGTCTCGTGCACCACCGTGGATCTTTCGCAGATCGATGCCGTGCGAGCTCCATTGCAGCCCGATCAGCATCGAAATGTTGACGGAGAATCCACTCCGACTGTGCCTCTGGTCGCCCATTCGGAGGGAATCGCTTAGACGTAGCCTCACTATGGAAACACAAAAAGCACCGCCGCTTTCGCAACTGTGCGCTCATTTCTATAAGTAAAATGTATCGGTGCACCGCAAAACGTGATAAAGGTTCATAAAAACACATAGAAATTGTAAAAGAATAGAAAAATCGATGAAAAATACGGTAAAATACCGTTTAAAACGAACTGGGAGATGGTGGTGCGATTTTGGTCGAGATTTACTAATCGCGCCCAGACTAAAAACCGGATCCGGCTCTGAACTTTGAAAATCTGGTAAACTTCAGAAAAAATTTTTAAAATTTTAATTTTTTCACCATTGCATTATAATTTTTATTTTAAAACTTTTAAGCACTAATCTTTTTGCGATGCCAGGTCCCTTTAAGAAAATAACGACAACATTTGCAAAAGCGACCGCCCGCATCGCCGCATGAGCCACGAATGACGAAATCACACGTCAAATGTAGTCGAGGTATTTCTCTATCTAATGAACAAAACCGTAAATCCATATCTTTATTTTGAAGAGAGTTATGATTTTTCAGACTTTGACTTTTTGCCAAAAAATTGCTAAGTCACCAGGTTTGTTTGTGTTTCACGTCAAAGCGAAATTTTTTAAAAATATTCTGGAAACGCTATTCGATTGAGGAGATGTTGTAGTACTTTGCATTAGTTTTTCAGGAAATTCAAAAATCATAAATTTTAGTAGTGACCTACCATCCTCGAGTTTCTCCCGATTCCTCTCATATGTAACCAATCGAATCTCACCTCATAGTCCATGGTGCCGACAAACTTGGCGGGCCGCTGCTGCACCGCGTACCACGTGGTGAGGAAGGCGGCTGTGAGCGTCTCGATCGACAGCACCTGCAGGGATATCTAATTGAGCTGTTAATTAATTACCTAAACGTCTAATTATAGAAACTATAATTAGACGTGAATTTATTACTTGCATGTAATCAAATAAGTGTTAGCATAATAAGCGTTTCTTAATAAGAAAGGTGGCAGTATAGCAATGGAAGATATGAACTTGATTTAACGAAATTTCATAGTGACGTCATAATCGCGCGTGTTCATAGCCCGAGGGAAAGAAGCTTATATCTCATAATATTTAAAAAATTGATATCTCATAATATAAAAACAATATCTATATCGAAAAGGATGTAAACAAGGAATTTGTACAACATCCTCCGACCATCTAACTCTATCGAAACCGGCAATCACCAGATCCAGTAAGGGATCGGAATTGAAAACTTACTTGCCGTGACATGAACATCTTGCAGCCATAAGTGGGATGGCCGACTTCCTTAACAGACGCTGCAATAATACGCTTTTTCGCAATCAGCATGAAGTATGATTCAAAGTAGCTTAACCCCCCCCCGCTTTCACAGATACAAAAAATTAATTCATATTCTGCTATTACTACCATTACCTTAATTGGTCCATGCACATACGGTCCCTATATTGCCTACTACCGTAATCTCTCCCATCCTACCCCGGCCCCCACTCACGTTGGTACAATCATCTTACCGTGCCCATTCACTCACATTGGTACAGTCTCCGGGTGGCGGGGGCGGCGGGGTGCGGCCGCAGCTCCAGTCGCGTCTTCATGCCGTGCTCGTGGACGCGCGACGGGAACGGAATCGTGAAGCGACACTGCGAACCAATTAGCTATATTATTATAATTAATTAGTGAATTATTTTAATTATTGCGCGCCAATTAGCGATATTTAGAAACATACATCCCTATTAGAATTTGGAGCATAATTTACTTGTCCTACACGTAGAATTAGCTTTAGTTATTGTAACATAATTAAATTAGTGTTATTTACATTAATATAAAAATAGAAGACAATTAGACATCACCAGTCGGTCCCGCGTTTCATTCTTAAAATATAGGAAATTGGACTATCCCAATTTAATAATGCGTAGCTTGCAAGTCGAATAAAAATAATATAATTATAATTCTAGTCAGTTTCTTGCTTCCCTCTTGCTCTAAAAATTTTCATAGAACCGCTACTATTAATTCCAATAAATCTCACTGGAGTAATATGCAATACCAAATATTTCTGGATCACCCGCCGTCTCTTTGTTGCACTCCAACTACAAATCATTACCTAACATCCCGCCGACTCCCTGTTTCACGTTTCCTACAAAACTCACTATCGCAATTGTCTTCATGGCCATGTCAGAACATATCAAATCGAAAACACCCACCGTCAGCGTCTCTCCTCCACAACAGCTCCTATCGATGCATTGATAATTGACCAATTTGATACTATACGTAAGAACCACACAACCACCACTATGCCGCGCTATCCCCCAGACAACTCCTCGTTTCAAGCTGCCTAGAAAAGTTTTCAAATTTCCTCAAATCAAACACTCACCGACAGCGTCTCTCCCACGTCCACGTCGTGCCGCTTCTCGACCGCGTCCCGTGCATTAACCTGCACGCCCAGGTACGACTTCGGTTGGAAGTAGTACGTCTGCAAAAAAGGGGAAATATATTGAAACCATATCAATATTTATCATTCTTGTGAACTCCTGTTTGTCTATCAGTCATAGTTCGAATGACTGATATGCAAGCAGGAGCTGAACATTTCAATATCGAGCGGGCGTCCGCACAGGAACCGGCCATTTCCACAGCACAACAATGTATTCACGGTTCTGGCGATAGGAAAGGGTTACCTATCGAAGAAATAATTTTGTAAGAGGTATCAGGTCTACAAATGGGGAACAACTAATTTTTGTTACATTCCGTTGCAGTTTTACAAATTATTCAACTGCCAGTGTGAGAACGACGCGGCATGATTGCCAAGTAATGACGTCATCGTCTATATTTGTCCCCTAAAAATATTACCTTCCGAACTTCTCCCGGCACGGCCAGCGGCTGCAGCGCCTTGGGCGTCACCGTGATGAACACGATCTGAATATAGAAATATATATATATTTTCATTAAAAAAATCAAAGCATCGAATTTCGTATCATAGATGGGCAGCTAAAATCCAATTTTTTGCACGCGGTCGTCCGATCAAAATTTGGCCCTGCAGGCGGTCGTCATATGACCCCCAAAGGACTGCTTTTTCAGGTGTTTACCAGAGAAAAAGTGATTTTTTTCCGGATTTTGATTGCAGGCGGTAGTCGTACCCCCCTGCAGGCGATAGTCAAGGTACCCTGTGCCCACCTATGTTTCGTATATAGATCGAGAATATCAGCGCTCGATGAAACATGGAATCAGTGATTATGTGATGAAAATTCATTGGCAGCAAAGGATGTTCTAATCAAAGAACACGATTAACCCAGTGATATGAAATAATGCTGAAAGCTGGAATTCCCAGCTCGGATAAAAAAAGTGATTGAAATCATAACCAAAGTCACATCAAAGTGCAAGTTCATAATTATAAGAAACAACTCTGTAACCTGGAATCCGCAGTTGATGGCCACGCCACGGTCGTGCACACGGATGCAGCGTCTGGAGAAAATAATAATAATAACCAATTTTATAAATAAATAATACCAATCGACTCGAAAAAAAGCATCACTACCGTATCCCGCCCAAAATATTCTACTATCGTATTCCTATTATAAAATTCGTACTAATACTACAACGCCATTGTCACGCCAGTAAATGACGCTACCGTATTAGCATGCTAGACGCTGCCCTATCAAGGAAAGAACACTACCGTATCCCGAGAAGGCAATAATAATCAATCAATAAACTCACTTCTCGATCGGCCGGCCTGCTTTATCCGTACGCTGAGCCAGACAGGCGGTATTGATGGAGCAGATTTGCGTGCCCGCCCAGGGCACGAAGAGATCCACTCGGATCACACCCTGCAAAATTCATTAAATTCTTATTATTATTATTATCCTTTTTATAATTAATAACTACATGACTACAAATAGCCCAATCGATTCATCTAGTATCCTCAAGGCAAGGCGTCAACGATACATAATTTTTGGGAGGTGAAAAATAATCAAAAATAGATACATTAAAATTTAAATAAAATAGCTGCATTTACCTGACTCGGCCCGCGCGACTCCTCCACGCACCTGCAATCAAATTCTCATTACTTTTGGGGAATTTGTTTTGTTTGCGTCACTACCACCCCGGCCAACCGGCGTTTCAGGCGCAAACAATAATAGTGATTCAGTTAGGGCAGTGATTCAATAGGAAATTGATAGCAAACTAAAAAAATATTTCGAAAATATCAAGCTATCAACTGACGTGTCCATTGTCATGCACGCAATCAGGCCATTCCTCTTGGAGAAGAGGAAGGTCCCCGGCTCGCTGAGCGGGACGTCCTCAAGGATCAGCGAGATCGGCTGCAATTTATTATTTATAACCAATCCATAGGTCAAAAGGCACGTAAAATACGACGAAGCCAACCCACATTTTGGCATTTTCATTTTTCATTTTGGCAGCTCCCGAGTTGTATTTTTAAAAAAATCAATCTCTATTTTTCTCTATTCTCTAAAATCTCTATTTTTCACTATTTTTCTTTTGCACAGAGCCCCGAAAAATCCCTGCCTACATTCGCACAGTGCCCCTGCCCCCTGCTGCCCATGCATGGTTTCGCCTACCAAAAAATTGAAGCTTGTTTCATGCTTCGCAAAATATATCCAAGGAGTTGGACACGGGTTGAGGTGGTAATGTTGTTGTTGTTGTTTTTACGGTGGTAATTAGCATACTGTAAAACTCACCCAGACGAGGTACTTGGGCGCGAGTTTGGATATGAACACAAGCTTCGTGCCGCGACCCCGTCCGTCGTACACCCGGTCATCTGCAGTTATCGATCGGTACAAATACAGTAATTCCCTTTTATAATAATAGTGTACTGTTATCCACTGGATACCAGCTGATTCAAGGTTACGCTCTCTCGATCTAAAGTCGTCGAAGATCAATATCTACCGTACCTTCGTCGTCGATTCGACTCCTGACGAGCACGGTGCCCTCAGGATTCACCGCGCAGATGTTGCTGTCGGCGAAGGCGCGCACGTGCTCTTTGTTACTGTAAGCAGTCAATTATTGATCCAAACGTCATGCATACTCCACTATAATTCATGTAAAATTACAATGACCAAGCATAGACACTAGTTATTGATTAAATGAATTTAGTAAAGATAAAAATCGAACCTTGCTTGGATGGGTTTGTAGCCGGCGTCGTAGACGGGCTTTTTCGTTTGTGCTGCTTTTTCTTAAATGTACGGGAAAATAGAAATTACCTATACACCTCTCCCCCCATGTTATGGTGCTATCAATAAGTGATGCGCTCTCTAAAAAGTGCTCCCGCACGTGATAAGACTATTAGTGGTTCGCAAATGAGTCAATTGTGAAATCTTCTCTCTTAAAAATTGGGGAATCGTGAGCAGCAGTCCTATTATTCAACAGAAATATGGTAGATCATTTACACCATTATTCTTTCAATCACTTACCTTCATCAACTCCCGTTCTTCTGAAGCTTCGCACGTACACATCCATGTCGTTGACGTCGTAGCGGACGCATGGGCGACGCCGACTCCCACTGATCTACAAATAATTAATCAATCGATTATGATACAACTTAATTGATTAGGATTGAGTCAATGAATAATGCAATGCTATTCTGCACCAAATTTAGCACATCAAAAGATTTTTTTCCATTTTTTTCACACTCTTCAAAAGGGTTTGAAAATGGCAAAGCATCGTACCTCTCTGTTCCTAAGGCGTAGGACGATGTTCGACGGTCCGGCTGCTGCTTTCTCGGCGACAAAAGCAAAGCCGGGCTGCTCGTCCAGATAGGCGTCGTAGTCCTCGCCCTGCATCATTACATAACCCACGCGAAACCGAGAATCACCGGGAGCAGCACGGAACTAATTGTCATCACTAGTAGAATAGTATTTATTGATTACCTCGACGGAGAGCTGCGGCACGACGAAGCAGTCCAGCGGGCGCGCGAACATTGCTCGTGGCCGCGCCGAACCGGATTTCGGTCCGTGACGCAAAAAAAAACAAGATCAGCAAGGGAAATGGACGCGAAGTCGCGTGGTCGGTTTGAAAAGAGCGCCGCGATACGGTAGGTTCGCCGTGTCAACAACGTGATTTGGCAACATATATTTAGCGAAGCGTGTACATCTAAAGTTGTTTTATCAATAATTTCAAAGTAGGACCACTCAGTGGCCAATTTAGGTTTTGAAAACGACGAAATAAAACACGAAGAAAGGGAAAAGAGAAGATGAAGCTTGAGATAGAAATGCGCAAAGTTTGTGCGCGTTAGGTGTGAGCTAGCGCTTTCAAGGTGTCCTCCTTATTTTTGAATTGTCTTTTTGTCTTTACTGTATTTACAAGTTATCGATATCGATTTTCTTCCAATTTTTGTGTCGCAGCGGTGCATAAAGTAGGTCGGCACACCCCTACCTATATTTTATCCCATAAATCACTCAGGGAGACTTGTAATACGCCTTTTTGATATTTTGTGTTCCCATTTTTACATTCTCTCTCTACGTTTCCATGCAAAATCCAAAGGATTAATCCGCATATAGTTCACTCAATCAATCATCGGCCCTTTCAGCGCCCGGCTTGATCCTCAAATTGTCATGACCCGGCCTGCCCATCTGTTCCCTCCTCGGCCCCAATCAACCAACATCTGCGCGTATTCCACTCTCATCGTTTCTCGCACACAAACGATAAGATAACCTCTTCGCAGTGCCCTTGAACAGTTCACGGTTCTCTCGCTTTCTCGACGGTTACTGATCGCGCTGACCTACCAGCCTAGGAGGTCCACAAGCGAGCCTTTATCCCCGTTCACATTGCTGCCCCATATTTATGTTGGCCATTATCTTCCAGCACGGCTCTGAAATTGTTGGCGTCAGTTGCGAAATCTTATTTCTAGCCAGTATTTTGCGTCCTCACTTGCTCTACGCATCTCTCTCCATCTCTCTCTCCCCTCTCCCTCCTTTGTTCTACACACTCTCCTTTCCCTCTATCGTCGTCACCCAATGGCCCTCTCTCCGCTCTTCTTCCTCCCTCCTCCTTCCTCCCCTCCTTCTCTATTCCAATATACCCAATCGGATTGCGGGAAAGGCACACGGCGCTAGAAATGCACTTTTCCTCTCCGGAAGTTTCTGTACTAGTTTACTTTACCGGACTGCGAGAGGTGACCGTGAGATTAGGAATGAGAGTGTTATCCCAGGTTAGGCCGGTTTGTTGGGTCCGGTAACGTAAACTTGTGCCGAAGTTTCTATGCCTCTCACCCCTTCGATGAGGCCTCTTGCACACGTTGTGTGCAACTTTTCAGACCGTTCAGCCCAACAGAAAGGGGTTCGGAGTGAGAGAGCGTGTGAAATCGAGAAGGACTCTCCCACACTTTCTCCTCCTAACCCCATTCTGTAGGTTAGCTTGTAAACGTTGCACGTGTGCCTTTTTCTCAGCTCTCCCTGACATGTGTAATATTTCGTCACTTATTCTCTGCTGTTTTGAGGTCACACACTCCTATTTTGTTGTGCAATTCGATCAGTGGTCCGAGGAAAGAGGTGTTCGAGAGTAGGGAATATCTCGCCTCACTGAAGCCCCCATTCGCCGGGTGATTGATGATCTAGGTGCACCGCTCTCTGCCTTTTCCCTTCTCATCTTCTTGAGAGAACCCCTCTCTTTTCTCGTCGCGCGAAAACTGCCATTGAACTCTCCGCACTTTGACCAAATGGACTATTGATTTCATTTGAATACACGGGTTTGACACGCAAGCCTATTATCTCTAGTAGTATAACAATACACATTCCGAGGGGGGAAATGTCAGCGCCTTATCACCTCTCTCGCAGTATCGATTGCCTGAATACCGATTACGTCATTACGATGTCACACGACTGTCATACTCATCTAAACACTTGTTCAAGTATCAGCCGAGAGAAGAGTATTCCCCATCAATTTATCATTCTCCCTCCCTCCCTCCTCTCATCTCTCTCTCCCTACTCCCCTCCTTATTACCCCTTCTCCCTAGCACATCACACGTCTCACCCCTCTCACTCATTCGCACTTTTTCAATGGAGAGAATGTGTGCTTCTGCTGATTTCGAGTCTCTCTCTCCCTCCATCTTGTTGCGTTTCTTATCACCAGAAATCACTTTAATCACGCTTATCCACTGTCCCCACCAATATCTGGGCGTTTTACCGGGGTCCATATATCAGCCGAGACGCTGATTGGCTGGAAAATTTGCCCTTTGTGCGACTTTATGATCATTTTTGCAATTTAATCTCGTAAGTGTAGAGGATTTACCACTTTTCAAATGTGCTTGAGCAAGTTTTAAAGTATGTCTTTGCAAGTTCTCATGTGTATTTTCACAAATTTTGGACGTTTTGTAGAAAACAGCCGGGTCGTAGTTAAAATATTATTATTATAGAAAATTTCGAAATGCGTGACCTTCTATCGTTCGCTCTGTATGAACCTGGTCTAGACGAGTTCTTTCTATACCTAAACTAAAGGATTTCGCATATTCCGAATTGTATTTCACCAATTTGACGTGTAATTTCGCAAATTTAAAATCTTATTTTGTAAAAAAAAAGAAATATTTGCAGAAAATTGCGAGATGGACGACCTATTGTCGTTCGCTCTTAATGAAGCGGGTCTAGACGAGTTCTTTCTCTCCAATTCCAACGACGGATTCATCGAGGGTGAGTTTTCCTCCTTTTTTTCGTTAATTACCCTAGTTTATTTGGCTCTCCATGGTGTATTTTGGGGAGGTTCGCATGATGGCGGTTGTCTTTTTTTTGTTGAAAATCGAGACTTTGTGGACAACGATGCTCATGAATCACGCTTTCGAGTTGTTTTTGCGCGAAATTGATGTAAATTTGAATATGACGGTGAGTGTTGGTGATGTGGTTTTTTTCTCATTAAAACGCACATTATTGTCATGTGGCCTAGTGCCGATAATGTGTAGGCTAAGGTCTAGAACACAATGAAATGTTATGAATAATGTGTACCCAGATAATCGCTGATTATGAATCATAGTTTAGAGTAGTTTGATATCTGTGCGGCATAAAGAAATTTCTGTTCAAAAATGGGCATGAAAAACCAAAAATGCTGGTTGGGTTTTAATTTTTTTTCATGTAGAAATCTGAAAATTCGAGTTGGCTTCGTCGTTTTTACGTACCTTTCGACCTATGAGTAGGTCACATAAAAAGTGCCGCTTTGGTTATACACTAAAGTTTTTGGTATCATATTTTTTTCTGATTCATTGACTGACTGAGTCTTGATATGATTGTGTGTTTGTATGTGCAGGGCACATACCTGCTCTTATCTGTATTGTGCATCGGCCCAGACAATAGAGTAGTAGTAGTACTAACACTGCAAGGGAGTAAGCGGAAATTGCCCCATGTGCTAGAACGCTTTCGTAATAGCAGTGAATCATAGAACTCGCGGGGGAATGAAAAGGGGTTGTAAATTTTTTCTTCTTCTTTCCCCATCCATAATTTGAGCGTGCAAGAAAGATTATGGATTAGATGGGTGATTAATCGAGAGAGTGGAGATGGTTATAGACAAGCAGAGAGATAGAGGAGGGCGGGGGAACCATTCACTGCCAAGCGAACACGAACTGTGCAAATATAGGACGATATTTGTGGATTGCGGGGAGCGCAGACAGAGATCAAGGGGGAAATGAGAGAGTGGAGGTGGAAAAGAGGCTAGAGACTAGGGAAAATGAGAGAGCGGGAAGAGAAATGGCGCAAAGTTAGCGCGCGCGCTTGCAAAAGATGTAGCGTGCAGATTATGAGCTTGAATGGTGTGAAGAAGTGTAATGGAGGCCTTGACTGGAAAGGGGGGAATAATTTAAAGCCAAAGTTTTGAAGAAGAAAAAAACAACAGTATAGTCGTGTGATTTCACCTTGGTGATAGCCTGAATTGAGTGATTTTGCATAAAACTTTACCACCTTTTGTAGGTCAAACAGCAGCAGCCGCGCCAGCTGCGTCGACCTCGAATGGCGATGCTGCTGCAGCAGCTGCAGCCGCTGAACCTGCAGCTTACGAGCAGCCGCAGCAGGTGCTGCAGCCCCCACCGCCGGCGCCGCCGCCTCAGCCAAAGGTGCGTTTTATTCATTTTTCTTGTGATATACTTCGGTGCAGTGGTACTGTTGTTAGAATTCACTCCTTGCTATAATGCGGAGGCGGGACCTGAATCTCACCGGTTTTCGGAATTTCGAACATTTATTGAACGGGGTGTGCAACGGCGAAAATAATGGGTGAACAGTTTGCCTAGAAAGTGGTAGGAATTGTCTAGTGATGACGTTATCGTAGGTGGATGATGAAAATATTCGATGTACTGTCAGATCATCATCGTGCCTCGGTCGGCGCCGCCCATTCCGCCGCCGAACCCCTTCGGCGACCTGCTCGCGACAGCAACAGCAGGACTCAAGTGAGTGGAGGGGGGGGCTGCAGCTGATGCAACTGCTGCAACAACATGGGGAGAGTGCAGCAGGTGGTCGCAGCGAGGAATTGTGTCGATAATCGTAGCATTCTGTTGTTGAAAATGGAAACATTAGCGCACCCACCACATCTGGGATAGATTAAGCGATAGTGATGTATGAAACCGCCAAGTAATACATTTGAAAAAAATGTTTAATTCAATTCTTGGTGGTTCTCGCAACTGAGAGTTTTCCGTGTTTCCATTAACACATCCTACGCAGCTAGGAAACGTATAACAATAGAGAAGCGCAAAACCGCCAAGCATCTAATCATTTTTTTAAAATAAAAATAATAACCTTTTTTTGTGCAGCGACGACTTCGACGACGATCCGATGATGATGCAGTCGAACAGGTGACTTATTTATTCTTATTATTTATATTTTCAATTGTTATACAATTGAGTAAATTTTTCATGTAATTTGTTTTATTTAATGTTTTTATTATTATAAATACATTACAGTTGCCCGCCACGCTCGGCGCCCGCGCACTCGACTGATGCGCCCTCTGCAGCAGCTGCAGCCTTCGACAAGGCTGTGCTGCCGGCCGGCAGCAGCAGCATGGTGCGTTATTGATTACTTTAATCGGACAACTACCGCTGCATCACATTTCCGAACAATATGTTCAGTCTGGAACATGCATCGATCGCCAGGAAATGCCTCCTAAAATGGGAATCAGTAGTACTGCAATTTTGCCGCGTGAAATATTCGTGATTTCGTGATCCTGCACTACCGATCTAGTCTGGCCTTGCATTCTTCTTCTACGTGCATACGGTTACTATACTGTACAGTACCTTAAATATCGATTACAGACACCTGCGGAGAGTGCACCGGCGAGCGCCGCCAACAGAGCACAGGGAGGCGCGGAGACGGTGCTCGTCAAGCGGCCCGCCCCGCAAGCCACGCCTCCTGGTGGGTTTTTACCCTATTTGTACTCTAATTAGGCTAATTAGCGAGCTCTGATATTCACTGGATACCCTAGCCATTGTTTTTTTCGTACCCACCCTTTCTATGTTCCATCGTTAGATTATTGCGCCTGACTCTCGTATAGTGGCGCTTAGAGGTGTGGTGCATTCTTACTAATAATGTAACAAGTGATACCCGAACCATCTTATTATGATTAGACATTTTTACTAATTGCGTTCAAGTTCCCGCCATATCCGTGCTTCATCGCTACTTTATAGCGCCTGACTTTCGAATGGTGATGATAATTGTGTGGAGCAATCCTTGCTGTTAATAATAAATCAAATAACAGTCGTGTTCATTTCGAACCCGCCCTTTCTCTGCTCCATCGCTAGGTTATAGCGCTTGACGCTCGAATAGTGGTGATCCAGATTTGGAGGAAGGATGGTAATATATATTTTATGCGCTATACCAGCTGCATCCCCTGCAGCCGACTCTCCGCTGCAGCAACAACAGCAAGAGGGTCCGCCGCTGCTGCGACCAGCCGTGTCGACGGGCAAAATGACGCCAGTGGGACGGATGGCCGCACCCGGACGACTCGGGACTCCTGGTATTCTTTATAATTTTATAAGACGTTGAAGCCTAAAATTGTCTGCTAAACATAGGAAGAACCAAATGATTCCTGGAATAATAAGTAGTGATTAATTATTTCATACGGATGATGCTATCTTATATATCAAGGGTGTGCGGGAAAACTTTTCGGGAAACTTTCGGGGAAAATATTTTTCCCGGTCTGAAAACCGGGAAAGTTCGGGAAAATCGGGAAAACAGTAAACATTTCTTACGTTGACACTTATCTGTTTAAAACTTGTTTAAAATGCTCAAAAATGATTACTGTTGTGTAAAAAAAAATTTTTACTCCGCAATAATGTTTAAAAAATCAGCAAAAGACTATTCCGCGGGTGGAATCGAACTTGCGCCTGTCGGGTAGGAACGCGAAATGTAAGAGATGAACAGACACAGAACAAATAAATATTTAAAAAGAATTTTCATTTATCAAGATTATCGATTTTCTGTGAATTAGCGCTCATTAAGTAAATTAAAGTTTTTCAATACTATTTTGGCCCTATTTTCTCCACTTTTCAAGGGAAAAGA
Organism: Pristionchus fissidentatus; assembly: GCA_036245785.1. Lineage (NCBI taxonomy): Eukaryota > Metazoa > Nematoda > Chromadorea > Rhabditida > Neodiplogasteridae > Pristionchus > Pristionchus fissidentatus. The sequence goes on along the minus strand of BTSY01000003.1, from coordinate 3,595,708 downwards.
ACAAGTGCAACATTTCCCGGATTTTTTCCGGGAAATCTTCAAAAAAAACCAAAAAAAAAGTTTTCAAGAAAAATCCGGGAAACGGGAAAAAAGAAAGTTCGGGAAATTTTGCACACCCTTGTTATATAGGCAGGTATGAATGTTTGGATCGACGGAAGCGAGCGAAAACCCTTTCGTTACTGACTTTTTTTTATTAACAGACATTGAAAAATCATGGGTACGACAAAATGCTTCGTTGCATACCTTTTTGTCGTATAGTGTTATGGCGTGCAAAATCAATAATAATATATACTGTATCCACAGACTCACTGCCTCGTCCCGTCTCAACGGGCGTCGCGACCGGCGGCCCTGTCGTGCGACGAGTGCTGGTCGGAGCGAGTGGACAGATCAGCCGGCCAGCCACGCCCGGTATAATCTTTGATCTCTATTCTAGCTCTATCGAATACATTCTGTATAGGTCGGCAAACGAAACATCTGAATGTTTCACGCCCAACCACTATTTTTCCCCCTAGAAAATATGGTAATTTGCACTCCGGCAGGCTTATTTGAGCACCCTGGCAGAAAGCAGTTTCATCAGCGTCTCTTTACATGCCCGTTTTTCGTGGCTGTAGTGTATTACGCGTACCTCTTTAACAATAATAAATATATGATCTTAGGTGGCGTGCCTACTAAATCCGTGGCGGTCACATCGACGACGCCCGCAGGCGCCACAGCGACGCCGCCGCCCGGACAGACGATCAGAAAGGTGGGTTGGTTGGGGGAAGTGGGATTGGTGTTTCAGTTTGATGTTCTCCGCGATGAACGTGCATTACGATTCTGGTGAGAATAACATTATTTTGTGAAATTAGCTTGATTTTCTCTATGTCGGGAAGTATAGTGATTGGTGAGAAAGACGATCAGAAAGGTGCATTGATTGGGGGGAGGGGGTATTTGGGTTTCTGCCTGATGCTAAATTGGGTTGAAATAGTACACTGACATTATGACTTAGGCCATTTTCATCAAAACAACATTAAATTGTGAATTTAATTTTCTCGGTGTGTGGAGCAGAAATTATAAAGAAGGTTAGAAAGGTGCGTCGATGGGGGGGGCATACTACGATTTCAAAAATACTCGTCCATAATAATAAAACGTTCCGCTCCTAAACCACAGATATGTATGTGAGAGAGCATGGCAGGCATAGAAAGAGAATAAGAGAATTTGCAATGCCTTAGCACCTAATCAATTGATTTGCATAGTTGGAACGGGAACGCCGTTTTTTTCTGTTTTGTTCTCAAATTTAACAGGAAAAAAAACTATTTTTTCCCCAATGATTTTGCCTGAAACCTTCATAAATCGAAAAAAATCATTTGCACATGTATGGTGGAGGAGTGAATTGATTCATAGATTAAAAATTTATTTTCGCGGTACAAATCCAGACAGCATTTGATTTTTTTAGGTGAAGTTTCGAAAATCAGACATAATTTTGACTTTTTGAGTTGAAATGTCGAAAAAAATCAGACATCATTTTACGATTTTCACGCTAAAGCGGTAAAATCAGAAAGCATTTGAGACGTTTGGGGCATACGTTTTTGGCCTATGAGTAGATTAGTGTTTCAGCCAGATGCTAAATTGATGTCGAATTGATGCACGTACATTCATATGTCGTAGCTTGCCGGTAAAACAACAACAATTCTTGAATTCAATTTTATTTTCTCTGGTGTGGACTAGAATTCTACATACGAAATACGATCAGAACGGTTGGTCGACGATTTGGGAGGGGATTTGTGTTTCAGCCTGCTGCCATATAGTCTGGTGTTGTTTCGCAAGCACTGCGAGTCTAGATCAATCAATTTTTAATTAAGAAAACTTAAATTGTGAAACCTGAGTGGTAAATGGAATTAGAAAGTCGGAAATTCGAAAAATTTCGTCTCCAAATTGCAGAAGGTGCTGCTGAAGCGGACGGTGAAGACGCCGAACGGCCCCGTGACGACGCAAACGCACGCAATTATGACGGTAATTAATACAATATGATTAATTAGGAAAAATATTATATGAGATGTAACATTGTGCGAATCTGCTCTTGCAGCACGCTTCATATGTCTCCCCTATGCAAAAAAAACTCACTTAAATATGACCGTTTTATTGAATTAATAAATGTCCTAAAATTGATTTCATAACAGGATTATTTAATTTAAAAAAAAGGAAATCAGATATTTCGTGCAGATCAACGACAAGGGCGAGAAGATGTACCACACGCTGCCGTCGCCGGGCGGAACGAGCACGCTGATCACGACGGTCGGTGCGCCAGGCACGACCGGCGGACCGGTCGTACGACAGACGGCAGTAGTGCCGGCGCAGCAAGCTGCAGCAACGGCAGCTCCGTCACCTGCAGCACAGACAGCGACGGGAATGCAGCAACAACAGCAGCTGATAGGCGGAGAGTGTGAGTGGGATCATCATTTTTAATTTGATTTTATTGAAAACATTTTTGGCCCAAACATGGGGGGGGGGGGTTTGACGTTCCTCGTACTTGGTAAAAGATGACGTCGGTACGCGTGATTTTTGAAAACTCGTTTGTTATAGATAAATAGAAATGTGCCTATCTCTGTATTGGAATTTTTTTATCTCGGTGGTTTGTTGTTGCAGGCATACCCTACATATTATGGCGATTAGTATGCTAATTCGATCCATTTAACTTATTGTTCGAAATTTGCAATACTGATGCTAGTTGCAGCCGGCTCTCCTCAAGTGGTCGTGCGCCGTCGACCGGGCGAGCAGCCGCGACGCATAGTGGTCGTGCGACAGCAGAACGGAGCTGCAGGCACTCCTGGAGGAGGAGGAGGAACGGGATCGGCTGTTGGTGAGTGCGAGTGCAACTAGGGAGAGTGGTGTTTCGTAATGCAGTTGTAAAAGCAAGCACGTCGGTTTCTATGATAGTTTATTTGCATTGAATAAAGTAACAGTCGTTGCCTGATGTTGCGTGCACTTCTGTATCTGTTTGCGTGGTGCATCGCGACCGACGTTTCCCCCTAAAACAGGCTCGCCCATGATGCACCGCACAATCGTCGGCTCGGCGTCGACGGGCGATCTGGAGAGAATGGGAGCGGGAGGCATGCTGCGTAGCCCGCACGCTGCCCTCGGAAGAGGTACGGTAGAGGAACAAGTGCAAGTGATCGAGGAATGGCGTTTCAAACTGATGCAGTAGTGAATGAGTGGTTTGATGCACGATGTTTTGTGATCCGCAAGTTTGCCCGAATTGTACTGTGTTTAGATATCGAAAAATGGTTATTGATTAAAATGAATTTTGTGAGTACGAGGTGATAATATAATATGAATTGATTGATTTTTCGCAGGTACGGTGGTGCGACGCGTTTCTGCTGCCGGCACGACCACAACCCTGCTGCGAACGCCCGGTGGTGCAGGAGGAATCGGGGGATACGGTACCGTGCAGCGAGGGGGATTCGTGCAGCGGTGAGTGTTTGCATTTGTCACTTTTGAATAGATTAAATCATAGGTGGGCTAGAGTGTAGCCAGCAACAGTACCCTCCCGCTTTTTGCCGAAAACCCTCCCGATTTCGGTTCAAGTCTTCACGGTTTTGGATCAGACCCTCCCGCTTTTTGCTCAAATTCATAAGGTCTGTCAGCGACCCTTCCGCTTTTGACCTTCCAGCAACAATCTTTGCCCATCTATGGATTAAATGTATTCTCTAATGCGGCGACAAACCAACTGATACGTGGGCACGAGGGAGCAAGGGCACCGTGGAGATGGGGTCAGGGTTTCCGGGGGCACCGAGAAAAAATTAAAATTAGACGTACATTAGGGAGAAGGCGAATACTGGGTCACGTAGGAATCGGGGGGGGGGGAAGGCGCTCCGACTGTTTCGACCCGGAGAACTCATCTTTCATTTTCGGGGACTCTGTGCAAAAAGGGTAAGATGGATAAGGGTGTCGGCATATAAGACGGGTTCACCTAATTTGTTAACCATTTTTGTTTTTGCCATGTCTTTTCACCGTGGAGGAAGAGGCTGTACTACAAGACCCTAAAATTACGAGATATTTTACGGAACTCCGTGATTTCAACGAGCAAGTCATGGCTTTTTTTGGAGCTCCTTAATCCGAATTCTGTCCGCAGCGTTGTTTACGCAGTACCAGAGATTGGCAACGTACCACTTTTGCAAAAAGGATATCTCAACCTATCATGCCCATGTTTGGATTAGCCATTTATCCACCGTGGATAAAGTGGTTTATGCTATCTGCCATTTTTTCATCGTGAAATAATGGTTGTTACCAATCTGCCATTATTTCACCGTGAAATAATGGTTGCTCTTCTCTTCTTCAGGTGCGGCAAAAATGACGTACTTCGGCAGAGATTGAACCAGGGTCGTACGGGTGCCAGTATATCGCTCTACCGACTGCGCTACAGGCGGCGATGTGATGGGAGAGCAGGGAGAGACTTAGGACAAATCGTCTTCCGAATAACGACGATACATGCTGCATCCGCTTTATCGAGTTTCACAACGTGCGTAAGGAAGTGTGTCTCAAATGTATGTATCTCGTAAGATGTCCAGACTGTTTGTCTATTTCTCTATGATTTGATTAGCATATAGTACACTTGACATTCTAAAGAAGAAAGAAAGTTCACCAATTCTATTAAGGATGATGTCCCACGAATATTTGATATAATGAGTTCTCACTGTGGGGCAGTGGGAATCAAATACCCAATGAGTGCATCGAAAATCGTAATAAATCGTAACCAAATCATAGAGGGATAGACAAAGAGTATGGACATCTTACGAGATACATACATTTGAGACACACTTCCTTACGCACGTTGTGAAACTCGATAAAGCGGATGCAGCATGTATCGTCGTTATTCGGAAGACGATGTGTCCTAAGTCTCTCCCTGCTCTCCTTTTTTTCACGGTGAAATAATGGCAGATTGGTAACAACAATTATTTCACGGTGAAAAAATGGCAGATAGCATAAACCACTTTATCCACGGTGGATAAATGGCTAATCCAAACATGGGCATGATAGGTTGAGATATCCTTTTTGCCAAAGTGGTACGTTGCCAATCTCTGGTACTGCGTAAACACCATCAGTTCACTGTAGAGAGTATACGGGGATAGGAGTGTCATGATTTACTTATTGCAATAATGAAATTCAATAAAATATCTCGCGTTTTTAATGCCATCTAGCTAGATAGTACGTTTAATGAAGCCAGCAAATATCGCCTTCCCCTCCTCTGTAAAATTCTGGAAAAAAAGTGACAATAACAAAAATGGTTAACAAATTAGATGAACCCGACTTATATGCACCAAACATTGCCTGTCAATGAACACTACGAACTATATGTCGCCGCTGAAACCGGAGTTTGACATGTGCACTGGCACATTGATAACGCATTGTTCTCAATGACTACCTGCGCCGGAAAAATCGACAATAAATAAAAAAATAAATACGCTTGATAATTTTTCAGAGCTTCAAATCTCGTGTCGCCGATGGAAAGTCGTTACGGGAGCATGTCACCGGGTGGAGGTGGACAAATGATGGGCGGAGTCAGCAGATTGTCCGGTGCGGTGCATTGTTTTTTTCTCCTTTTCTATATTAAAAAAAGTTTGTCACGGCCCATTGATTAGAGTTGCCTCCAGACACGTCAGAGTTTGCATTCTACTATACCTGCTTTTAGTTTATGTTATCCAAAAAAAAATCGATCGTTCACTGGTCATAGCAAACTCATGGTATCTTATTGAAAGGATGTAGCAGCAATCTGTCTGGTAGATAGCCCGGATTGGAACATGATTAAAGTGTGCATCATATTTTGTTTGCAGCCAATCGGCCTGCTGCAGCTCAGGGAGGCTACCGTGGCATGCAGCAGAGAGTGGTCGGAGGTGCTGCAGGAATGATGGGCGGACCGACGAGGGCGCCACCCGGAAACGCAGCTAGTGAGTTTGTTGTTATTTTTTTGGTTTATGGGTGGAAGGTGACAGCAAACACTTTTGTGATCACTTTATGTTGAATGGTGAAACGGTAAATTCACTAGCTGGAAACATTAAACGTGTCTGGGAGGCCCACACATGCTTCATGTTACATATTAAGGAAAGTAATCTATGAATGTCTTCCTAGACATGACATCCTATTAAAACAATTATCGTACCCTACTTGAACCGATTTTCCAGGCTACACGACGTACCAGCGCACCTCGTACCCCCGTGGCGGCCTCCACAATCAAACGCTCGCTGCGCACGGTGAGTTTCTGTTTCACGCAGTATTTATATGTGACTGAGGTTGGGTGATTTTAATGAAATCTTTGTTGTCTGATTATCAAACACCCTAAAATGCATGCTTTATTGTGCAGGTCACCAGTACGGTCGTGGTGGGTCGACGTTGGCGTCTCATCGGGCGGGTCGTGGCGGTCTCACTCATCAGGGGGCGGGGCTACGACCGCTCCCAGCCAACATGGGAGGTCGCATGCAGCAGACACAGCAGCAGCAGCAACCACAGCAAATGCAGAGTGTCAATATGGTGAGAAATTGATTTCCCATTCCGATCTGTTGATTATAAAGATTCGCTCAATAAATGAGTGAATTAGACTACTTTAAGCTGTGATGTATCTATAATTCATTGATCTCTGCACGAAGGTGTAGTTGCTCCCGAAACAAGTAATTAATAAATTCAAATCTTTGGTCTCTCCAGGCCGCCTACTCTCCAATGCCCCGAGGCGTCGTTGGTCAGGATAGTGGAACGAAGAGTAACGAGATGGACATTCGGAGGAGGAGTATGACACCCGGGGTTAGTGGTTTCCATCCAATTTATGACGTCAAAACAAGATCCTTGAAAAAAGAGGTTGACAAATGTCATTTGTATTTCCAGGTGTACAAAGTGAGGGTTATTGTTAAATTGTAGAAAACAGGTTTCAGTATTTAGTTATGTACAGTTCTCTATGCCACCTGGGTTGTTCCTGTTGTACATTGTAATCAATCTATTGCTCACCACACTATTCCAGTTGGCGCAGTCAGGAGCCGCAGGACAACCTGGCGCCAGCAAAGGTTGCGCCGGCGCCGCGCCCTCACCCGCCCTTCCCAAGATGGCGAAGACTGCCAAGGAGGAGATGCAGAAAGCGATTCAGATGGCGAATGCAAGGGCGATGAGAAATGACATCGATGAGGAGGTGAGGATCATATGATAAGCTGAAGTGTTCATTGTATACGTTGAAATGACATTTGGTTATGTGATGGTGCTGAAACGCAAAGGTCGCTGTCGATCAGACAATGAGTGTAGGAGTTTCGAGAATGCATTTTGTGTTGTTGTACGATGGTATTTAGTCAGTAGCCCATATCCAGGAGCTTATGTGACCGAAAGCAATGGTCTAATCATTGGTTTGAAAAACGAATCTTCCAGGAATTTGAGAATGTTATCTTGCGAGATTAATATTTATATTTGCAGGAGGAGAACCTCGGCCACGCGGAGACTTACTCAGAGTACAAGCCAGCCAAGCTGCGATCCGGCCAGTCCCATCCTGATTCGGGTAATTAAATAATTGGTTATTAGTAAAACTATTTTGTTGTTTTAATTACTTTAATAAATAAAGAAATAATCGCAAAATATGCGCAGTGGTCGAAACGGCGTCGCTCTCGAGTGTTGCACCGCCCGATGTCAAGTACCAGCACAGCATCCCCGAATACGTGAGTTTTATTGTATTTTTTTATATTTTTGTTTCGCTGGGAATCTGCCTTCTGCATTGCTGTCTGGAACGCCAACAGTTTGTATTCTTGATACCGATTAGAAAAAAGCAGCCAATTTCATGTTTCACTGGTTTTATTTGAACGATTGTGCTGGACTCCACTACTGGGACTTGCAAGTTTTTTTTTAAGAATTGAATGAACCTATAATGTGTGTTAAATCAATTCAAATAGGCATTGACTTAGTTAATTACTTGATAACGGTAGTAACGGTAACGTATCGATTTTTGTTTGCAGTTGATCGATACGGGTGCCGTCTCGGCGCTCCAGTTGGAAGCCGTGATCTACGCGTGCCAAATGCACGAGAACGTCCTGCCCAATCAGGAGCGACTCGGATATCTGATAGGTGAGTTGCTGTTTCACTCCTTGCTTATTAATATTATAAAGTCAGCTACAACATTGTGACAGGTTCAACCTGGGAACATTTATGCAGAACCTAACAGAAAGTGAAAAAGGATATTCTTAGGCCAAATTCAATTAAATCTTGCAGGAGACGGTGCTGGAGTGGGAAAGGGTCGTACGGTGGCTTGTATCATCTTCGAGAATTATCTGCTAGGACGGCGACGGTAATATTTTATTTTAACAATAATTTTATTTTAAAGTTTTATTTTAGGGGGGAGGCAAAATTATCGAAAATACCCAGACATTATTTTTCATCCAAAAAACTTGCAGAGCACTGTGGTTGTCGGTGTCGAACGATCTGCGATTCGATGCGGAGAGAGATCTGAGGGATATTGGAGCAGGAAATATACAGGTTAGAGGAATCACCTACATGGGGGAAAGGATCAGCGTGATCTCATGTTTCGTAGGTTGCTTGTAGCAAACAGTAGGTAAAGGAAGATGATAACTTAAACGCTCTCTTTGTAATTTATGTGATGTTGAACAATATATTAATTGATTTCAGGTGCACTCACTGAACAAGATGAAGTACTCGAAGATTTCGGGCAAGGAGAACGGAACCATCAAGAAGGTACATTTTTGACGAAAATTTAAAAACAGTTTATTCTGAAATAATTCCTACAGTTGCACTAAACTTTCATTTAAACCTTTTACTATGAATGTCACATGCAACATTGATGCGCCAGCTTTTGTTAAATTTTAGTGGCACTTGAAAAAAACATTATTTTAGTGGAAACTTCTTTAATAAATGTGATTTTGTTTTTATCATTATTATTATTAATGTCATAAATGTGCAGGGAGTGATGTTCGCCACATATTCCTCTCTCATCGGAGAGTGCCGAACGGCGAAGAGAAAGTACCAGTCGAGACTCAAACAGCTCATTCAGTGGCTCGGAGTAGTCAGTTAATTATATTAATTCATCTATTCATTATTCCGTGAGAACCCGGTGTTGGGGAAATGATGGGGGGAGCGAGTGGATTGTTAATGCGCAAGACGAATGTCCATCAAAAACTGTATGTATGAACATTCGTAAAACAATGCGCCCATTACATTTATATTATTGCCAAGCGTACAATCCCAGTAGTTGCATTTCAATTTTGCAGGATTTTGATGGCCCTATCGTTTTCGACGAATGTCATCGAGCGAAGAATCTCGTCCCGAGTGCGGGCGCCAAGCCAACCAAGACTGGTCAGATGGTGAGTGCATTTTTAAGTTTCAGCAGGTTTTTTTCTATATTCTTCGTGAAACTCAAAAGTAACGGTTATTTCGAGTTTAGTAAGAATCAATTCATATCTGACCAGTTTTATGAGACTTGCACTATAGTTCTGACCAGTTTTATGCGATTTCGACCAGTATATATATATTTTTTGACCAGTATATATTTCGTAATAAGCCGTATTGTGGGTGGGACGAAAATGTATGAGGGAAATGTACATAGAGTAAATAAATTTCAGGTGCTGGAGCTGCAGAGGGCGCTACCGAAAGCGCGAGTTGTGTACGCATCGGCCACCGGAGCCACGGGTTAGTGACGTTGTTTCCTGTTTCGCGGGATACCTAAATGCCAATGGTGCTGAGATGTGTCGATTGTACTGCCGGCATTCATTTGATCATGTAATTACATTAACATCCGCAATACACTTCGATACTGTGATAAGTTCAATTTGATGATTATCGATTCCCTATGCAATTATCGATTGCTTTTCAGAGCCGCGCAACATGGCGTACATGACTCGTCTCGGTTTGTGGGGACCGGGCCAGGCGTTCAACGATTTCGGCGAGTTCATAAATGCAGTGGAGAGAAGAGGAGTCGGAGCGATGGAGATTGTCGCTATGGATATGAAGGTTACTATAATTTAAATTAATAATCAAGCATTTTAAAACACATGCAAGTTACACCGGATGATCACCGTCGGATGAGAACCGACTGGATGAGAACTAATTTTTTTTTCGAAAAAAAAAATTTGCTATTTCAATCAGAATCAGCCGTTGAGATGGCATTTTTTTCGGAAAAAAATTAGTTCTCATCTGACAGTGATCATCCGACCTAGTGCCGCAATTTCTGCGACCAAATTGGACAAACTGGGATTGCGCACAGAAACACCGTGCATTCCCGTTTCACTGAGCATTTAATTGCATTTTTTTCATTTTCTCTGGGATTTCTTGATGATCGTCAGTATAAATGTATTCTTTTCAGCAACGCGGTCTCTATCTCGCGCGCCAGCTCTCATTCCGTGGTGTCAACTTCACCATACAGGTGGGTGAACTATGATGTTTAATTTTTTAGCGAATGCAACTAATTTTACTCTGATATATCCGTCGCCTGCAAAATATGCCGTTTTATTCTAATTTCTTACCATGTTTTGAGTCTGTACACCTGACAAACGTGTGCACATTGAGATTGCCTCTAAATTAAATCATTTTTTCTTCCCAGGAGGTGCAACTATCCGACCATTTTGTGGGAATCTACGACGAATCGGTCAAATTGTGGGTGGAGGTGCGACGGCAGTTCCAGGTTTGTAGTTTGATCTTTAATCTCGAATTCTGTAGTTTTATCTCTATCTTCGTCTTGCAGACTGCTCTGGCTCAAATGGACGAAGAGGATCGACTGACGTGCAAGCACATCTGGGGACAGTTCTGGGCCAGTCATCAGAGGTGAGAAAAAAATTGTCATTGATCATTTCCGCATTTCAAAATTCCTTCCCCCCTGTAAATACCCATTAAAATTAAAACACGGGAAATGTAATTGATGCCCAAGGTGATTCGTTTTTCTAAGGAGTAAGGATGATTTGTTTTTACCGTACTCGATTGTGATCCATACCCACTCCCTGCTACCGTACCCCTCGCACACCTCGCCACCCCTAGCCTGGTTGTTGATGCAGTGTTGTCAATTTCAAACATGGGTAAAATAGGTGTTCGCCTGCGAAGATAGGCACTTCTGCACTTTGCATGTAAACCGGATTAGCGTAGCCAGAGAGTGCAGGACAGATACCTGAAGGCCTCTGTTTACATCCCCCGCCCTATGCTAATTGCGAACTTGCGAAAACTTCATTTGACCTATGATTTCGAAATTAATTACAGATTCTTCAAGTACCTCTGTATCGCAGCCAAGGTCGACTCGTGCGTTCAGATTACAAGGGATTCCATTTCCGTAAGTTTATATCTTAATTAATGAAGTTTATCTAGGGCGTGCGTTTGCAAAATTTTACATTATTCATCTTTTTTATTTGTAAAAAATCGGCATTATCTCATTGGCGCCTAGATCTAGTTTCACATCTAAGCTAACAGTGCACGCGGTCTGCTTGTATGTTCATCTCCTGAAATTCGTTTTTATTTTACAATCAAAATTCACATTCAACATTTTCCTTTTTTTCAGGCTGGAAAATGCGTTGTCATCGGTCTTCAATCGACTGGAGAATCTCGAACACTCGAAGCAATCGATGATATGGGAGGAGAACTGACGGAATTTGTGTCAACTGCGAAGTGAGTTTAATTTTCTTCCATTGAAATATGTGATTAAATTTGGATGACACCCTAGTCCAGTGATATTTCTGTTTCACTAGCTGCACGTAAAAAAACGTGACCATGCTTTCTGGTAACAATGGAGTTTATTCGAGGAAGAATAATGCCATTTTCTTGTTTTTCTTGTGATCTATTCTTGTTTTCTCTGCCCGTTCTTACCTGATCTTATATCTCTTCAATCAGGGCTGTGCTCGGTTCATTGGTGGACAAGCATTTCCCCTCTGCTGGTGACTTCCAAACTGACATATTCCGCGATTTCGACAAGATGTTCGGAGGAGATGGAGAGAGGAGAAGGAAGAAGAGTGTGTACACTTGAATGATTTTTTTCCTCTCCTTTAGCTCTAATAAGGGAACCGCAAAAGTCGGTGCGGTTCCTATGAAATTCCTTTAAAATCATTTAGATAGATGCTTCCTTGTAAATGGCAAATATCTTACTCAAAAATGTATTAGTTTCGCATATTTCAAACCCTGTCACTTTTGTGATTCAATATTAGTGTATAATTATTTGATGGGGGATAACATTCGTTGTTTCCTTTCCAACTACTGAAAATAATAATGCGTTTCTCAGAAACGCCGCGTGCCGATGGAATGGATGTGCTGGAGGAACTCGGTCTCGGGCCGTCGACGTCATCGGGAAGAGGAAGAAGAGAGAGGGGAGGAGGACCGAGAGCTAAGAAGATTAAAAGAGGTACGGTAGTGACAGATTACGGTAGGAGGAGTAAGGTATCGATTGATTACTGTATATTTTAAGTTGCGGTATTCGCACTACAGAAAACGGTAGCTGATTATGGTAGGAGGAATTTGATTGAGTACCGTAATTCGTGTGGTTACGGTATCCAAACTACAGAAAACGGCGCGTCTGACGGCAGTGACAGCAACTCGACGACGTCCTCGTCGGGCGACGACTCAGAAGGAGACGATGATGATTTGGATGGAGACGAGGAGAATGATGGTGAGGAGAGGTGGTGTAGATAGTGGGAAACTTCCGCATGTCGGAATTGTGACAGGAATGGGAGAAGCATGGTGTGGGGAGTGGGAAACATCGCCCTGTATAAATTTCACTTGAATGATGAATTGTGTGTGAATTGTTATTCGTCGTCCATCAGCACACCACAATTGCAGGCATGGAAGATGAGGACGAGGAGGAGGCGGAGGAGTTCAATATGGGAGAGAACGATGAAGATTGGCTAAAGGTGGGCAGGATAGAGTTATTTGTGACTGTCGACGACAGAGAAATGATTGTAATAGTATGTGTTCTCACTCATACGTAGAGTTGTCGAAACCGGAGAACGCGTGGTTTTCGGAAATAATTCCGCAGAAAGCACTAATATCATTTCGTGCATAGTGTATGGTTGGTGAGCGTGTAGATTGAGTTCACAGGTCAAAAAGTGGGTAGATTTCGAGGAAACCTGCCCGCCGAAGGCGGGCGCGAAAAATATATGCCTGATCAAAATGACCCCTAAAAACGAAACCTGCCCGGCAGAGTCTCCGAAAACAACCCATAAATGTAGGAACCTGCCCGGTAAACTATCAAAAAATCGAAAACCTGCCCGACCAGATGTTCCATGCTACTTTACTTTTTTACCTATGATTGAATTGCCAAAATGTGTAATAATTATAATAATATTCCTTTATTGCAGACACTTCTGGAAGAGGCAGCGTCGTCGAGTGAAGAAGAGGATGGAGAGGATGATAGTGACGATGAGAAGAAGGTGAGGGGATGAAAGGGGTATTTATTTGTTTAGGCTTAAACTGTATAATCGAGAAATATCAGCGATGCAATGCGCTTCTTGCTTTTGCTGCGTTGTGAAGCAAGAAACGCCCAGTTTCATAGCAACTGCCATCAGAATTTAGGGGGGTGACAATTCCGCAACCGACATTTCCGCAACGGCTTACAACTTTTCTCAAACTCGAAGAATCTGTATGAAATTTTTCCCATGTTAGTTATTTGCTCACCTCCATCGATTCAGCTTGTTGCTGTATTTTTCTGACCATTTTGAATTTTCTGCTAATTAGCCAAATTTTAATTAGCTAATTAGTAAGTTTGTGGGTTTGAAAGCCCTCGTGATTCTGATTATGATAACACTTTGGTGGAGATATGCTGATAGGTTTTGAGCAGTTAACAACCTCGTTGTGGAAATGTCGCGTTGCGGAATTGTCACCCCCCCAGAATTTAGAAACCAAAACAGACTATAGTTTGATCTTTTTTAAAATATTTAGTTTGCTGTTCTCCTTACACTCACTTTCGCATACAGTAACATCTTGTATGTGATCATTCAGATCAAGAAGGAAGAGGGCGCGTCGACGTCCAAGGTGAAAGAGGAAGAGGAGGATGACTATGAGGATGACGATGGCGGAGAGGAGGAATTCAATCCATTCGCATGCGATTTCAGTCGAGGTAAGGAGATTGAGATGGTGTAGCACAGTGGGAAACGTCGTCCTGTCGAAAATGTGACTGGGTTGAGAAAGTGTGGTGTAATGAATGTGAAACGTCGGAGATTGGTTGCAATTTTAAAATTAAATATGAAAATAGTGAACCCATTAGTAATCGTCGCCCTGTCGAAATTCCGACAGGACTATCAAATGGTGTGCCAATTAGTAATCGTCGCCCTCTCAGATGATCCGTGGGCGTCGAAACAGCAAGTTGTGGAGGATTCACCCAAGAAGAAACGAGTCGACGAAGATGAGGAGGAGAAAAAGAAGGTAATTAAACTTCGGAATTAAATTGGCAGAGCATTTTTTTTCGCCCCCGTTTTTCGCAGTTTCACCGTGTAAAGTTAAGCTCACAATGTATTTTACCTATGATGATTCCTTTAGCACCGTGCTTGAAAACATTTGGTTACATATGATCTCGCTCATTGTTGAGTAGAGTCTTTGTCTTGGTCTGATCTTTGATCTTCATTTTCATAATTCATCTTTCATCCCTTTTCAGTTACTAGAAGAACGTCGTCGGGAGCGCCGTCGACTGCGCAAGAGAAAGAAGCGAAAGATGCAGCGGAAAGTGCAGAAAATGAAGGCCGAGAAGAAGCAGAGAGAGATTGCTAGCGAGGCTGTGGTGAGAATGAGTGGGAAACGTCGTCCTGTCGACAATGGGACAGAAGTTGCGAAAGTGTGGTGTAGTGAGTGAGAAACGTCGTCCTGTTGAAAATGGGACATCACTTTCGAAAGTGTTGTGTAGCGAGAAAGTGGGAAACGTCGCATTTATGACATATGATTCAGAAAAAGACAGCGTCCGACTTCATGACGTCATCGCGACTGGTCGACGGAGATCCGGAGACGTTCAACCCGCAGATGGTCAAGGTGCGGTAGTGGTGTGGTGTGGAATAGTGGGAAACGTCGGATAGTCAAATATTGAATGCGTTTTCCTTTTAGAGAACGTCGGTCAGGGTTGTTTTTTTTGCAGTTTAAAGATGATAATTGCAGGCGGAGCTTCTGGCTGCTGTAGAGAGACTGGGACCGAATCTGCCAGCGAACACACTTGATCAGGTAATCAAGTTACTGTAGTTATTCCGGTCATACTCTTAGTTTATGATAAATTTGTAGCCATACAAGGAGCTTTTGTGCTTCGTGTGCAACTCTTATTACGAGACGTTTGAATAGATGCCGATTCGTTCTTGCGGAACATTTTAAATATAACATATCAATAAATACAATCAAAATAATTATTCCAAGCTGATCGACGACCTCGGCGGACCCGAATTCGTCGCAGAAATGACGGGAAGGAAGGGAAGAATCGTGCAGAGAGAAGATGGAGAGGCGAGTTGTTAGATTAATTCTGACCTTTGTCACATTGGCCATGGTTGTTCGCCTTCTGCGTTCATGAGAGCATGAAACCGCAAAGTGCACATACTATTTAGAATTCGATTTTTTCCCTAAACATAGCAAATGTTGTAATTTAAACCACTCTCAGGTCGAGTACGAACTGCGTCACACGGGCGCCGATGTGCCGCTAGAGTTGATGAATATGGATGAGAAGGACAAGTTCATGAAGGTTTGTATTACTCTCTCCGGTCTATTAAGAATCGATGCCCATGAAAATCCCATTATTTATGTGGAGATTGAAACCTGGAATCACTGACTTCCCGCAATACTTAGTAATTTTTGATGGAGGTGAATTTGTGTTCCTAACAAGGGTTATTCGAATGATTTGAGCGACGCGTTGATTCCAATGTGAATATATCGGGACTATAAAAATATATTGAAATAGTAGGGCAATTTATCGATTTCAGGGCGAGAAAGTGATTGCAATCATCTCCGAGGCCGCCTCTTCCGGTATCTCACTACAGGTACGGTAGTTATTGGACAGGAATTATCGATTCATTAACACCAAGTAGAAGACTTCATTCTGTTGAATTACATTCACCAATTCTTTTGTAATTAGTGAATTAATAAAGGTTGATCCTCAACTATGTAATCAATCGATAATCTTTTAAAAAAATACTCATTTTCAGTCCGATCGTCGTGCTCCCAACCACCGTCGCCGTGTACACATTACATTGGAACTCCCGTGGTCGGCCGATAAGGCAATCCAGCAGTTTGGTTAGTTATTTTAAAATACTATAAAACATGAAAATCATTGGTTTTGAAAAAAAGTGTTTTACTATAAAGTTTTTAGAAAATACAGTTGGTGATTTCGTGCAACAATGTGGAATTAAAAAAGGATTGGATTTGTGCCCTTATTTTGAACATGTTTCCTTGTGATACAAAAGAAGATGCGATAAAATGTAGGATTCTTAACTTGGCGGTAAACGGATGGCATAGGTCAAATGGGTTTTTCGCAAGTTTGTAATTAGCATAAGGCGGTGGATGTAGAGATATGCCTGCATGTGTCTGCCAAGCACTCTCTCGCTAAGTTAATCCGGTTTATATGCAAAGTGCAGAAGTGCCTATCTTCGCAGGCGAAGACCTATTTGACCTATGATGGATGGGAGGGTATGAAGCAGGATGATAGCATTTGGCTATGGAATAATTATCATGCTCCTTTCCAGGTCGAACCCATCGATCGAATCAAGTGAGTGCTCCCGAGTACATCTTCCTCATTTCGGAATTGGCCGGAGAGAAGAGGTGAGAGGGGGTTTGACAGACATTTTCGTTGGCCCAGATTGGTCTAGGAATGCGCAGAATGTGGGGTTTGGCAAGAATCACTGACCATTTTAGTCAAAAAAAACAATCACATTCAATTCTATCGAATTGAGATTGTTGTTGGTTGGATATGATGGAATTGAGAAGCATAAATCCACCGGGCAAAATAGACAGACAAATCGAGACACGAATATTTGGTTAGAGGGGATGCTAAAAACGAATTAACTATCCGTTTGTGTGACGCTACTATGTATTGTGCATGAAACATTCAACAACAGGGCAACTTAGAGCAGAGGTGAAAAAGTAAAGTAGCATGGAAATTTTGTCGGGCAGGTTTTTGATTTTTTCCTGCTCTACCGGGCAGGTTTCTACGTTTCGGGGGTCTTTAAGGAAACCTTGGCGGGCAGGTTTCATTTTTAGGGGTCTAGTTGATCAGGCATTTATTTTTCGCGCCTTTTTATGTAGAAATCTTTTATGTAGAAATTTTTTATGTAGAAATCAACCCACTTTTTGACCTATGTCTTCGAGTGACCACATTCTCGGTGACGTTTCAATTACTTTAAGTAATTGATTTAAAACATATTGAAAATGAGTGAATTAATGACCCCAATATTTTATTTTATTTTTTTTATTCAGATTTGCGTCGATCGTCGCTAAACGTCTGGAATCTCTGGGTGCTCTCACTCACGGAGACCGACGAGCAACTGAGAGTAGAGATCTATCACAGTTCAATTTCGATACTAAGTGAGTCGACGGAACTATATTTTCACAAATACTTTATCTATGCAATTCAACCCTTTAAATCTCGTGTTCCATTGTTTATTTCGTGTCCTATGAGTTAATTGAGTTTGGATATGTTGGTAGGCTCCTTTTTCTGGTTTCACTTATTAGTGTGAAAATATTGTTTGCCTATTTGGAGCCTGTTAATTACGTGTTCCAGCGATGATATACAATAACTGATCTGATTAGCGATACGATATACGTGCTAGAAGGGTTATGAAAATATTAAAATCTGCAGATACGGTCGTTCTGCTCTCGATGTTCTACTCCGTTCAGTCATTGGCCAAATTCGCCCGCCCCTCATACCACCGCCCGAGGATTACAAACCCGGAAATTTCTTCCAGGGTGAGTGGAAAGTGCCAACTAATCGATAAATTGGTGGGACAAATTCGTCGAAATAAATGGCAATACGCCACCGGCCTGTTACTTTTTTTCAACGGTACTTTAACAAGTGCTCCCATTGATTGTGGTCGTAATTTTTACTCGTGCGCAAGATATTTTTTCTTTAAAAATATTCACTATAACTAGAGAATTACTATTTAGTTTTGAGCCATGCACTGCATGTTAAATGTTGATATCATTAATTAATTATTCAAATTAAAAAAAATATCTGCCGTTCAGATATGTGCGTGTATCTCGAGAGTGTGGGCGTGTTCTCAGTCCCACAAGGAACGGACGCCTCCTCTCCCACTGCCATTTTCACCATCGAGAGGTACGGTAGAGGATTACGGTATCGATAATGCGCCTTTACAATCGGGTTAAGTTATATAAAACGGGGCACAACCAGCTTGATTATTGTTTCTGCAGCTGTATTGAAACGCAGGAATTCATGTTTGTGTAATACATTTTCGCCTACGAATATCATAGTCTAAACAATGACGAACTCAGGAATGTGCATTCTTACGATAGCTACGGTATCTGCTACCGTAACCCGCGTCGTTATTTTCAGGGACGCCTCAACGATCGCCAAATTCCTCAATCGAATCCTCGGACTTCCTGTTCACGCTCAAAATGCGCTTTTCGCCTACTTTGCCGATATTCTGGCAGAATTGATTCAACAGGCGAAACACGACGGAACCTACGATATGGGAATTATGGGTGAGTGTAGTGAAATGAGGGGAGACAAGGGAATTACGAGACTAGTTTTTTTGTTGAAATATCTTCCATGGGCCCATTGAAAAACAATTTTCTCTTCAGCATTTAAGGTCAGGCTGAAACTTGACGTTTCCTAGCTAAAACTGAAACTGTTTTCCCTCAAATGTCTTTTACATTATGTTGCGGGTATTTTGGGATGCGAAAAACTCTTCACTATCGACATACAGTTTCATTCGATTTATTCATTCTGCGACTAAAACGCAAATTTGCTGGGTGAAAATGCATCTCTCCCATCCAATTTTTCGTCCGTTCAGATCTCGGTACTGGCGGTGATCAGGTGCGGAAGTTGGAGACGCGAGTTTTCCTCGGTCGAAGAGAGAAGGGATCGTTCCGAGTGGAAATGCACAAGGTATGGAGACAGTGGTGAGCGACCCCCTCGGATCCGAGGGGTACCCCGATTCCAGAAAAATAAAGTGCCCGTAGCCGCTCAAATTTGGCCAAATTGAAAATTTCGCGGTCCCGCAATCCCTTTTCTAGTCGAACACTACACTATACAAGAAAAGATGGTCGAAAAATATAACGAATGAAGCTCGTAGGAAATGCACATTTGCAAATTTCGAAATAGCGGCACCCCGATCCGAGGGGGAGCGCTCATCACTGTATGGAATAGGAATGATGCCATTTGAGGAACGATGATTGTTTAGAATTAAGGGAACTTGGTAGTTTGTTGCTACAGTTGGACTGGATAACTGCCTAGCTTTCTTGATACTAGATTGAGAAAGATTGAGAAACTTCTGTGAATTATCCACAATCAATGACGTGAAGACAGGGGCTACACGTAATTATTTATCATAATATTTTATTATTCATTGATTCCAATTTCAGATCGGCGTCGAACGTGGCGTGAGTTGGGACGACGCGCATGCGATCTGGAAGGAGCACAACACGGGAGAGGTGAGGAAATGAGGGGGGAGGATCGATAAATGATCTTTGATCTTTAACCTAATTAGCATAATTTGGTTATTCGATAGAGAAACTAGAGATAATTAATTATGTAAAGTTGGCGCCTCCCACCTCATCGGTGTTAAAGTGAAGAAAAAGCAACGTAAAGTTGCGTGCATCAGCTGCTGTGTGTTCATGAAAACTGGATAATCGAGCCATTCCGGATTTAAAAAAAAAATTATATCAGGACGGTTTCTACGTTTCCACAGTGGGCGCTCACAAGAAGAAGATTGCTGCTCTCGTGTATGGAATTGGAAAGAAGCGACTGGAGAGTGGAGCCAGGTAATTGGTTATATTTGATCATAGGTCGAATGGGTACGTTGAGGCAAGTCGAAAATGCGGGCTGGGTTTTAATTTTTTTTTCGCCAAAAATTCTCAAAAGTTAGGATCATACATTTTCGTTGGCCGAGATTCTCGGTTTACACTTTTTTTGAACTAGGCAGTTTAGAGACTCGAGACCCATCTAGGAATGCGCAGAATGTCGAGTTTAGTAAGAATTGTCCCCTATCTGACCTGTTTTATCGAACTTCCGATAGAAATCTGACCTGTTTATGAAAAATCTGACGTGTTTATTCTAGACGAGAGAGTGTGTGAAAATGAGAGATCTCGGCCGGGCGAAAATGTATGGTTCGGATTGGCTTCGTCGTTATTTTTGTACCTTTCTCGACCTTTGTATTTGATTTTTGAAAGCTGTATGAAAAGTGGACATTGGAATATGCACAAAAATTGGGATTGGCCACGGCACTTTTCGGTTTCGTGAGGCAAACAGAAATTGAAACATCGCAAAGATTATTCTATGCAATTTGGTGTTTCGTGAGTTTAATATGTGTCGTATGCACCTCTATTTACGTTCCATCCGCGAATATGGAGGTGTAATAATTATTTTTTAAACAATTACTTTTAATTACCAGACTATTCGCTGTGACTCGTCCTTCGACCGGTCGATCCGCCAAATTGGAAACTTTTGCTGAACTAAGTAAGCGATTTGAGAAGACGACTCCAGAAGAAGCGAAGATTGTGTGGGAGGAGCAATATGATGGTAAGGAGAAAGATTATTGATAATTTACATAAAAGATATATTTATTGATTAGTACACAGAACGCGAACTCTCTAACTTGTCGACAGATAGAGACTCAAGTATCTTACATTCAAGATATGCACTCTCTACTCGTTTGAATATACGCACTATTTCGCCAATTCTATAAGAGAGTTGAATTCTCTAGATGTCGACAAGTTAGAGAATTCGCGCTCTGTATAGTGAAATAGGTCATTAATTGATTTTTTGTAACAGCAGACCCATTGGTTCATTCGTGTGCTTAATTTTTGTTCGAGCAGAATACGAATTAGATGTATTGCTACCCGAATTTATCGGTAAACGATAGTTAAGGACATTTTGTAAAGAAACCCGTGAAACTTGAGTTACTGCAAAATGCTAATTGTGTCGATGTAGCCAAACAGTGCTTCCATTCCACTCCATTATTCTCTATCGGAACGATTGATCGTTCGCATTATCATAGCATTGTTGCAGGTTCGAATAAGCAATGCCAACACGCGTACGTTCACGGAAAGTGCAAGAACGAGACTTCCGGTGTTTACTGCGAAGTTGGAAGAAGGACGAGAACGTACTTTGTGCTGTCCGGATCGGTGAGTGATATGCGTGATTATTGATTAGATGAGCAATGATCAGAATTATGCATTTGACATTTTTGAGAATGTGCTTGTGTGTTTCATGTATCACGTTCTGCACATTAGCTTTTGAAGCTAGGCAAAAACAGTTTCGTTTAGATGAGAATGACTGACAATGAGAATAACAACAAAAATATGATAAAACAAGACCCAACAACCATTCGATGCTGTTAGGTTTATCTTTTTCGATATCTAATCTTTGATCTCTCTCAGGTTCTCTCCGTGTGGCCTGTGGTCGAGGACGTCCTCTCGTCCGGAGGCCGCGACCGACGCGCCAACCGCATGCAAGTCATCCGCGTCCGCACGGACAACGACCAGAAGATCGTCGGTGAGTGGGATTGCGTAGTCATGACGCAATGATTTGTGCCCTATGCTAGTTCTGAATATTTTCTGAATTTGTGGAACGATTGGTTTCACTTGTTGCATTTGTTAATAAACGACCTGGTGGTTCAGCGTTACATTGTTTAATATATATGAAGGGAACGTACACCGATAGTAATTCTCTGTTCTTTATTGTTTTACAATTATTCTTATTCTTATATTATCCCTTCTTTCAGGTCTCCTCGTTCTGCCTCAATACGTTCGCACTCTCATATCGAGTCTCGAAGAGCACTGCGGTCGCTGTTTCGTCGACACTTCGGATAAGAAACCGTGAGAACCTGCACATCATCTCAACTGATTCACAAATTGGCCCGATGCCAACTTTCTCGTTATCTATCCATTCACGTTATTGCTGATGAATTACCCTCCCCCCTATTCACGAGTACTGTTTAAATCACTCGACTTAGTCCCATTACCGTAGTCACGTCGACCCGTTTCTTTATTTGCCGGTAGAATAATTCCCGATCGATTATTTCCAACCATGTCGAGTTCCTCCCTCCCCCCCACTAATTCCCAGTTTCGAATAGTTTCACCCTCATAAGTTTGGTAATATTTCTCCCCCGTATGTTTTCACTTTCCGTAGGCTAATACTGTTTCCTATCTCATCCCCACACCACCACTAACTGATAGTATCGACTATTTTCGTCCCCTTCCCTTTTGCTGTATGTTGATACTCTGCCTCACCCCCCCCCCACCTCTCAATCCGAATAGATTGAATCATCACGCGTATCTAGCGATTTCTAATAATAGGAATAATAACTTTTGTCTATCGCCCCTTTATCGATCCACCTCTAAGTATACTGTAGTCCCGTTTGCTTCCCACTTGATCCCCTTTGTGAAACGTGGTCCTCGCCTTCTTTCGTATATATTGATTATCTATATCTGTTCGTGTTACCGTATTCCCCCCTGTGTTGTTGCGCATCCGGCGATTCAGAGAGCCTAATCGACGGCTCCGAGGTTTCCGCTTGCGATTTCCGGTTCCGGGCGCGAGAAGCTTGCTCTGAATTCAAATTGTTGTTGAACGTTTCATCCCCTTTGAGAGATATCAGCTGAGTATTACGAGTTTTTTTCGCTCACTGTTAAATGAATATTGATCGATAAATGTTACTAACTTTGACTGTTTTATGTAAAATGGTTGCACGCACAGCGTTGATGTTAACGATAAATTAATTATTTTCATATATATTTATGACATTTATTTTCAATAAAGTGTTTGGATGCCACTAACAATATCTGCATTTTTGTATTTTTTTCATCAAAATTTGCCTTAATCTCGATCAATATTTTCGATATCTTGGATTGATTCTTCATTTACCGAAATATCCTCTCCCCAGCGTTTGTATGTGATCATACACTAAAGTTTCACGCAAGGTTAAACTATCCATTGATTCCAGAATACTCGTGCAAGAGAATAGTCATGCAAGAGGTCGGATCACTGAACATCAGCAAAGGTAAAAATCGATATTATTGATGCCCGAAAATCATTTTGGGTCCTACAAAATAAACCTTTTTTTCTGTAAAAGAAAAAGCGTATACCAATTTATCAGATTGCCTTTCTCTTCTCTCTTCCTGTCGTTCCAAACTCATCAACAAAATCGGAATTCGCATTCTCGAATCGATGCCGATTAAGGTACCAAACAAATATTATTAATTTATTTTCCTTCTTTAGACTATTTATGGTGAGATGTGGATGTTTTCTTACTATGATCGATAACGTACGGAAATGGTAATTGCACTCGATAAAAGCGTTACAACAACTACCGCAATCCTCTGATTAGGAATATAGTTATTCTTAGTTTAAAATATTCTTTTCTTCATTTCAGGACGAGAATTTACTCTTTTCTCCCGATGAATTGGGTCAAATCGCGGAGGGACTCGATCGAGAAGTGAAAACAGTACAGAATATGGTTAGTGAGGGAAGAAAAGAGGAAAAGGAGAAAGATCAAAGATCAATTTCCAAAACTTAACCTGACATTGAGACACTTTCACTTACGTTTTCTATAACCACCACAAAATTGTTTATTGTGTTCTTTGCAGATTTCCTCTTGTGTTCGAATCTTTCGATCGATTGCTTTTCACCAACCGAAAGAGGAGGAAATGAGAAAGGAATTGGAAAAGGTTCGTGTAACAAACGGAAACTTGTTTTCTCTTATTTTTTTTGTTCTGCCCGGAAACTCCCCCATTTATCATCAGGGTACACTATGGTGTAAGAATTAGGGCACAACAATAACTCCAAACATGCCAAAAAAAAAGTCTAATTTCTCCCTTTTCAGCTCGGTCTGTCCTCTGAATGCACCGACAATCTAATTGCTCTGTGGGAATCGGAACTTGGACAGGCAACCGTCAGTTTCATGTTTCGAGTCTATTATATAAGCAAAGGAGCAACTGGGCGAATGATGATTCGTCGTTCACTTGGGTACAAAACAAAAATCCGTTAAGTAAATTATTAAAGTTGTCGTTTTTTTCTCAGATTTCTCGTCTCTCTGAAATTACTCACACAGGACTTCCGAGGTTGCAAAATGTGCAGTGGGAAATTGTGAAAACGACTGATGGGTGAGTATTTGACCACAAATTGTATACTAACTACCACAATTTGGAAAAAATGCAAGTATCTTTCACCACTGAAACACGAAATTGCTGGGAAGTTTTCTCACACTGTGTTCTTAAAATAATCATTTTATATTCCTTTCCAGAAGTGTCTCATCGAAATCCCCCGCTGGTTCTCACTCGATTGTTCTCAATATTTCCACTTCGAAGGGAGATCGAAAAGTGAAAATGAGTAGGGAAGAAGCCGTCAATCTCTACAGTACTCTTGATGAGATGCAAAATAGAATAGACACGATGTTGGAGTGATTACTGTAGTATTGTATCGCTTGGTAGACGGTTATTGTATGTATTCATTGATTATTGATTTATTTCTTCGAATGCATGTATTTTCCAATTGCTTATTGGTGTACATTGAAATACGTTGTGATGATGACATTATGTACATGTAAATAAATCTGTAGATGTAATAAAGAGTTATATCGAAAGATCAATGCAAAAGAGAATAGATTTTTTTTAAATTTTGCGGATTTTGAGTCGGATTTCGGATTTCGCTCTGAGAAAGAAACTATTATTCTTGTAGTTAGAGTTTGAAGAGGTGAGATAGATGGGCGTTGTAAGTGGCCTTAATTTCAATAACAAATGTGTGTCCAGCAGAATGCGAAGGGACGACGGCTTCTTCTTTTGTGTGTTCTCCGGTCGGTGGATGAGAGAGATGCGTCGAACTCTCTCCACAATATTGAGTGATCTCACATGATTCCAAACCTACAGATCAGGGTTAGAGCGAGAGAGCGTGCAAAATTGAGAGAGTCCCTCTCGATTTTACACGCTCTCTCACCCCAAAGGCCTTTCTGTAAGGTTGACCGGCCTGTGGAATGATGTGATCTGTTCATTATTACCTAATTCTGATCGTCACTTTCACATATTCGTAAAGTCCTCTCCGCCTTCGATTAATATAAGTAAGAAATATCCTTTAGGGAGCAAATTATCACTTTCTACAAGAGCTTGCTTTCCGATGGGTCTCGTTCTGAAAAAAAGGAAAACTGCGGCCGATCAAAAGTCATTCGTTTTCTATGCTGAAATGATCGCCGTGAAACATAATCGGCTAAATAGATCAATTGAGTTCCGGGATGGATTGGGAGGGGTTGTGAGAGATGAGTAGGATGGGATGGGGGAATCGGAAGCCAATGGTTCGTTCTGCAGTGATAAATTAAAACGACTTGTGGTCCGTAACGATAACTTGTATCGACGCTTGCGGAGGATTAATTGATGGTGGTCCATGCGTTCGATTAACAGCTTCCGAGGTTCCCCCCCTCACTTACCATTCCCGTGTGGTTGACAGTATCACTACCTTCCCGCCCCCTTTGAACCCCTTCTTATTAATTTTCTCTTTTACTCGCACATTTATGTACATGTTGTCGCACCCTTGTGGTGTACGATAATAAATAAATAAGATAATAAAAATATATTTAAGATTCCATGTGAAGCGACGTTTTTCGTTAATATGCTTTTAATTTAGTGATTTTCAAGTGTACTACAAGTTAAACAAATTAAAACTATAGTTGGTATGACTAGACGCGGGCAACTACGATGTGGACCCCCTACAACTGGAAACGACCTCAAGGCCACACCAATACCCGACGGAGAGATGACCTGAGACGAGCAATCGGGCCCCAATGGCGGAATGCAACCAATGAAGAATACCGGCCCATCCTCATCTGAGCACTATTGCCTGACGTGATAAATAATTGAATTGAATTGAATAGTTGGTTTGTACTGTTTCGCCCCATTCATAATGATTACTCGTCAACACTCGACGATTATCGTGTAGAAATTTTTTTGGTGACGCATTTGTTTTGGACGCAAATGATGTGCGAGCATTATCATTATCAGCAATAGACTTTCAAAATTAAAAGCTCTACCAGCTCGACCTCTGATAAATAAGTTTATCACTTCACGCCGTGCCAACATTTCTTTGGAAAAATCTTACATTAAAAAATAATTTTTGAACAAAAAGAAGACCGGAGTAAGATTGCTCACATAGTCTGTAGATTAAACAATCGAGAATAATCGCAGTAGAGTATATGAGACCGCGTTCTCTTAAAGGTGGTGTCCCACTAACTTTTGGTCAACTGAGTTCTCACTATCTGGTTATGGTAATCGGTTTCCAGATAAGAGCCCCGCAAACCGCATGTTCAGCCGATAGGTTTGAACAAAGTTATTCGCGTTTGGCTCTGTGCCAAACTGACCCTGAATGCAGGAATTCAAAAAAAATGATGGGGAGGGATAACGGTGGACGAGGAGAAAGCGACCGCGCCATTGAAACATATGAGATGAGGAATGATGGAGCAGGAGATTCGTGATACTACTTCTTATTCGTGATACTCCTTTATCGAGAAACGTCAAAATGTCTAGGGGGGGAAATCCTGACATCAGCATGATATGGTAACATAACTTTGAATTTTTAAAATGATGTTATGTTTTGAACTGCTCCAATGAAAGGCATGACATATTTTGGCACTTTACTACATCCACGCCAAGCTCCGCCCCCTCCGCCCCCATCCCTCCCTCGTCCCGCCCCTTGCCACTCCTCTGCCCTCCCGCTTCACATGTTTTGAATTCGCATCTTACGAATATTCACAAAACATGTAATCAATTCACCCATTCTAGACATCATACAGTAATGATACGAATTTGTGAAATTCTAAAGTATGTATTTAGGCGGTGAGGGGGGCAGGAATGGCCTATTTCAAGCGCTGTAGATGTGATAAAGACAACCAGTGTCAGCTATGAGTTCCTAAAGTTCATAACTCCTACTTAGTAAGTAATTACTTCGAGGTGAAAGACTAAATCACTGATTGTCGCCGAACCAAGTACTAACTGCTTGACTTGGCCCACCCCTGCTTGACTTGACAGATCGGACGGATTAGCGCATTCTCACGTTCACATCATGCGCTCTCTCGTTTCCACACACTCTCTCGCCCGGTCCCATTCCTGATCGTGATCTGCTCATACCCGTCTCGTGTAAACCTCTCATCCCCTATTAGAATTACCCACCGACCGATTCATCACGGCTTGCCGTCGTAATGCCTGCATGAGGAAAACCTCTCGGCAATTTTTGGATGGGCATGGTCCCGCCCTTCGGGGTGTGGCCCATCTCCTCCCCCTCCGCCTCCTTTGTGAAGGGGGCGGAAATAAGGGGGTGGGGCTTGGCACGGATGTAGTAAAGTTCCCATATTTTATCCGCGCAGACGTCATTCCCAACATTCATCACAAATTAAGCTATGGAGAGTGTCTAGAAAAAACTTACGAACGTCCTCAGCAAATACCCGCGAGATCGATTATACGGATAATTATAGCATAGAATGATAACTCCCTAATCGCTTACGTGACTTTGTTCGAATATCATAGTAAACCGTTTGAAGTCTCGCCCAAGAACCGTTCACACAGAGAAAAATTACTTCACCATGTGAGTTAATGATTAAATTACTTAAGCTCTCCGCACTTTCCACGCTCTCTCTGCAGAAACTAAGTAATTTAATCATTAACTCGCCTGCATGGCGAAGTAATTTTTCTCTGAGTGTTGGTCAGCGTTAATACCTGTGTTATCTCTCATCACCTGTTCGTCTGTGATTCTATATTACCTAGTTATAAACAATTAACGCAATGTTGTGACTATTGAATATCGCTTATGTTATGGTTATCTTTGAATGTTTTCCGCCGAGTTTCATGAGAGTCTCCAATGCCTGCATATTTGTGTGACTTCTTTAACGAAATCAAATAATCACTGCAGTAATGTCGACTGTTCTTCTTCTACTTCACTTTGTGCATTACGCAGTGTGCTCGGTTGGTATTACGTCAAATTCATTTCTACTTTTTCTCATTTGGACGAGGACACCAAAAGAGATGAGGTAGGTTACAGGAAAGACTCAAAAGGTGAGAAGGGTGGAGAAGAGTTTTTGAAAAAAATCTTGAAAAGTCGTTGTCCCAGCAACTTGTATCTTTATGTACCGCCCTCCGTATCGGTATACACATGGTTCCAAACCTACAGACCAGGGTTAGAGCCAGAGAGTGTACAAAAGTGAGAGAGTCCCTCTCGATTTCACACGCTCTCTCACGCCAAAGGCCTTTCTGGAAGGTTGACCGGCCTGTGGAATGATGTGGTAAGTCAACGTCTTTTGCAGATCATACAGCGCAATTCTGTTCACATGCGCATTGACCGACCTAGTCACATCTTCAACATCGTCCGTTCTCTTCATGCGGTAACTAGTCTTGACAATCAACAGAGTGTCAACTGATCAGCTGCCATAAGACAGGAAAATGTGCTCTACGAATTGAAAAAAAGTTCTGTAACTTAGGCTCTAAGTTTTTTTTCTTCAATTTTCGATCTGTGGCAGGGGAAGCGATACTTTTTTTTAAAATCTCGCTAGAAAGCCTAAATTTTTGGATACGTCGATTCATTTTCTGGGAGACCAATAACTTCGAACTTCCTTAGGATCATCCCTATCGAGGATTCGGCAGTAATGAATCCGGTTGGTATATGCGCAAGGTACGGATCGGCGACGTCTTGTTTCCACCTCTTCGCGCTCATGGTGTGGGGCCATTCGTTCTACCCCATCCTACTCGCCCTCTGTTTCTGTTATCGGTAGGTGTTCAGCACCCATGCACCGAGAAAAAAACAGTTTCCAGGATAACGTTCCCCAATATTCTAAGGTGAGAGGTGGTTGGAGAACCGATCATTCAGCAATTTTTGATTTGTTTCTTAAAACTGAATAAAATCAGTTATCGATAGCACTGTATTGGGGATCAGTTACGGTAAACACGCGTTGTGTGCTCCGGTTTTCGTTTGCACGTTGTGCGCACGTCTCTCTTACAGTCCTTCGCTCTCTCGCCGCGCTGATACTCAGCCGAGAGAGGGAAGAAATGAAGAGAGTCAGTACACGTAACGTGCAATGGACGTGCAACGCACAGCCGTGGTGCATGCGCACACCGTGCGTTTCAAAACCGGAGTGTACTACAAGGAATATCAATGCTCGTGCAGCCTGTACATCATTCTCTACGACAACCCGAGACAATCTGCAGTTGCATCGACGTTGTTGATAGTCGTTTGCTGGCATTCTCTCATCTACGTACGAACATTTAAATAAGGAGAACTAACAGCACTAACATCAGGGAGCAAACATACTGCTCCTTCTCGATTTGGCATAATATTCACCCCTCGCAGACATGGATCTATGCGTAATTTTCCCCCCTTTATCAGTTATCTCTGGGGACGGTGGATTTGGCCGACAGTGAACGACTAGAATATCTGCTCGCCGCGTCAACTGGAAGATTGCGGCCTCTACTTTGGTGATTTTTCTTAATCTTTCGTCTACCCAGACTAGTATAGTGCAAGCGTCTTTCAGGCGTAACATCCCAAGTACGAAAAGTAGGATAAATCTATGTAGTTTCGTTCACCTATTCCACGGTAGTGGATCAGACATGTACGATTTTTGCGCGATGTGTTACACTCAGTGTCAGAGAAAAATTACTTCGTCGCATGCATGAAGTAATTAATTGCTTCTGTGGAAATACACTATAACTGTGTTTGAAGTAATCAATTACTTCGATTGCTGTTCTAGCGTGTTTCCACAGAAGTAATTAATTACTTCATGCATGCGACGAAGTAATTTTTCTCTGAGTGTACAGCCGTGACGACGATCTTCGCTCCGCGCGTGTTTCTCGGCGTGTTCTGGGTCGTCACGCCCATATTCCCTTGCTACGCAGTCATTCTCATCGTCGGACGCCGTCTTCTCGCCAAGCTCGCCGGCGAAAGCAGCATCATGAGTGAGAGAACCAGGAGCGCTCATAGGGACATTGTCAAGGTAAACAAATAAAGTGTTTTGTGTTGATCCTAATACAAGTCTCATCCGAAAGTTGCATTCCTTATCATGTCGTAGGTTTCTTAGTGTCTGATTCATTGGTTCTGAAACGTACCCTAAGACTTCAAGTGGTACTCTAGAATCGTCGGTGGTCGGTCCCGTAGCATCTTGTGGCCGGCCGCAAGATGCTACGGGATCAACCACGAAATGCTACGGGACCAGCGATTCTAAAGTAACATCATAAAATCCGACAATTTGCATTCAGGGACTGGTCATTCAGTCATTTCTGCCTGGATGCATGGTCTTCTCAGCCAGCTCGTATCTCCTCATGCAGCTGCAGGTCGTCGACGTGGGCGCACTGGGTCTCGTCACGCTCACGGCGAGTTGAAGATTTTGAAATTCGAGTAAATAATGAAATTAGTTCATTTCGCACACTATCTCACCAATCGACCAGCGTAGAGAGTGTGCGAAATGAAGAGATCTGATCCAATTAGTTACCCGAATTTCGAACTCTAGAGACTTGTAGAGGAAGTGTGAGACCACGGTCGCTTTATTTTATTCATTCATTGACCAGTGCAGAAAAATAGTGCAAGAGTGGTTAAAAATTTACCAGTTATTCTGAGTGAAGCTTCCTTGAGGAAGCGCCATACAACAAAGGTCAAAATAATCTTAAATCTCATATTTCAAAGATTCAACGAATTTGTCCACTTTCAGTGTGGCGAATTCATCGTTTCAGCAAGTCCGCTCGTCTCGCTCTACTTTGTGCGACCATACAGACAGTTAGTGATCGCTACCATAATGCTGCGCAAATTTCATGTGGTGCAAGGTGCAAAACAGTGGTATGCACCATTTCATAACTTATTTCCTAGTAAAGCTACAACCAAACTTGATGCAGGGATTGCAAGCCACGTTTGGAAATTTCGCTTTTTGACTGTATCAAGTTTGGAAGTTGCAGCTTCACTAGGAAAAAAAACCATGAAAGGGTGCATACAACTGTTTTGCACCTTGCACCCCTGAAATTTGGGCAGCACTAGAGTGCGAAATGCGCGACGGTTGTCTGGTTTGTTTTTTAACTGCCGTTTAGGAACCGGATAATTAAAAGTTCCTAAAAGTTCTTCGAAAAATATTTCAATGGTTCCTAACTGGTAGTTTCAAAATCTGCACCAGTTGATGAGCGAAAGAGTGATAGCAAAATTACGAAATCATGGTTGCGCATTTCGCACTAATTTGTCATTATCTATTAAATGATGCGATCAACCCAAATGAAAAAAATGGTAGGCGTCTACCGAAGATGAAATGAAGATGAAATGAAAAAAAGTGAGAGGGTCGCCAACTAGGGTGTATCAAATCGGTTCCTGTTCTCTTCATTTCAGACACTCTCTCGTCCGCCGGCTGGCGCAGAGAGTGTGTGAAATGAAGAGAGCAGGAACCGATTTGACACAACCTATCGTCAACGTGTCTTCTTTGGGGAACAGCGGAACTTCGTGTGTTCACTTTTTGATATGATCGTGGTATTTTATAAATATAATACAGCCCCCCACAATGCAGGTCGTTGCATCGCATGCTGCAACTACAACGAGGAAAGACTAGCGTCAGCACCGTAATGACGTCCAGCGAGAGGAAGAATACGCAACACAAGAATTGGAAAAATACTGATATCTAGAGAAAAAACGAATGCAAACAGCAAAATAAATATTCTAGACATCCATTCGGATCATGAAGTAATATATCACTATTTCACACTTTATGGAATTAGCATTCCGAGTTTCCGAATACTCCAGTCTAGGTCACTTGGGAAACGAGTTTTAATTGTAATGGACTTGTCATCAATTCTGTTCCCCAACAGCTGGTGTCGGACATCGTGGTGGGATATTTTTCTCTCTCCTTTAAAGACACTGACTACTTGACGGGAATGTCTCTACTTCATGCATGTGAGGAACTAATTTATCTGTATTTCTTCTATATTTGGACTTCAAAATACTATAAACGCAGAAAAAAATGCATAAATTTTTCAGAGAGTAAATGAAACAAGCAACATTAATAATTTGCATAATGAAAGTGAACTTTACCGACATCTGTTTGCCCGAAGTATCCGAATTCCATAGTAAATATGAAACTTTCACTTCTTCATCCACGGTTCACCCAGAGCTCACCCATGATGGCTCTTCTCTGACGTACAGAGTCATTCATCACATTGTTATATTCTCTTTTTCGTCAGAAATGAATCGATAAGCCAAACAACGGGCGAGAATATCATTGAGTCACATTCTTTTTGCTTCACCTCTCCCCCACTTCACTCCAAGCCTCGTCAGCTAAACCCCTTATCAAAGCCACATTCTCACTATAAAAGAGCCGCTTTACTTTATCACCGCATACAATCTCATTTTCAGCCCTTCTTTACCTTCCCCAACTATGTAGTTTTGTGTTTCAAGACTGTGGTATATTCATTCAGATCAATCATGCCCCACCACCACCCCGTCGCTGCCGCCGTCGTCGCCACTGAGGTCGCCGTCGTCAAGGTTGACGCAGCCATCCACCACCCCGTGGCTGCGGTTATCCACCACGAGACTCACGTAAGTGAAATTTTCGACAAGCGATCTTTCGGAAATCGCAGAATCGCTGTACACGCTACACCACGAAAATGTTATTTTTCAGCACCACGGACACCACTAAAGCGTGCGTCGGCTCAATCGGCTTCCTACATCGGCCAACTTTTGTAAATTGAATCAAAAAATGATTTTGTAAACAATGCGATAAAGACTTGCTAACAACTACAGTGTAGTCTTGAATTGCACAGTATTCTACCCTGCGACCTACAAATAGACCTACAGTAATCTACAATATATATTGCTCACTTGAGCATACGCCGTTCATCGTTGATAATACAATTCATTCAACGATTTGGCATGCCGAATTTATCGATTGATTGATTGTTTCCTAAAACGTTGACGGTTGTTGGTGTTGATCATACGATGGGTGATGAAAGAGTTGAGGATTTCCGGCGCGTGAGAAGCTGATAATAGTGATAAGACTAAACAGAGAGAAAAGCCTCGTGATCGGGTGATAAAATATGACACAGTCACCTGTGTTGTGAAATTGACATCGGCGAGTGACATCGAAAGTGAGAAATTGTATTTTCGATAATTAAAAAAAATTGAAAAAAAGTTGAACGCTGCGATGTGAAGGCAAGAGAAGAAGCATGCTCCGGCGCACATCCTGATGAAATGTCTAATTCGTTTGGCCTTTGATGTGTTCTTCTTTAAAAAAACAAACCACATGAAAGCCGAATCGAAGTTCATGCGATTTGCAACTAAAAGCTGAGATAATTTTCAATTGCATTATTTTAGAGGAGAGAATTGAGTGGAAAATACAAACGATTTTCTCAAAAAGAGACACATCGAAATGGCAAATGCGAATCGGAAAATTAATTAATTAATTAATTATTGGCAAATGCGAATCGGAAAATTTATTTATTAATTAATTATTGGCAAATGCGAATCGGAAAATTTATTTATTTATTAATTATTGGCAAATGCGAATCGGAAAGCGGGTTTATCTTCATCAAATCAGCCTGGCAGAACACCGATGCCACTTGATCTGACCATGAAACACCAGTCCTCTGTGTAGTGCAACTTTCAAGTGTCCTTTGTTAATTCAGATGTGTTTGCAAAATGTCGCACATCATTCCACAGGCCGGTCAACCATCCAGAAAGGCCTTTGGAGTGAGAGAGCGTGTGAAATCGAGAGGGACTCTCTCTCACTTTTGCACACTCTCTCGCTCTCATCCTGGTCTGTAGGTTTGGAATCATGTGTTGTAATTAGAAACCAATAGACGGTGACTTTTGATATGAAAATTTGTTTGAAAACAAGTTCTTCCGACGGTAACAGTTCAGCGCGAACCGGCGGAATGCAACTTATGAATGCTACCGATCCATCCTCATTTGAGCGATTATCGCTTGATATGATAAATTGACTGATTGATTGATTCCGACGGTTCTCATGTTGTGTCGAAGTGAGGTGACGATCTTTTCTTGTAGTGTTGCACAACGGATGGTAATACTACCAGCTTTCGGTACCGAACAAAAATATTTTTAAAAAAAACACAACAAAAGTTGTTGTTAGCTGGCAATTCTATGCATTTGGGAGTATTATCTCTGAATGATCATTAATATTTTTTGCACTGTTCGATGCACTACAATCAAATCCGAAACGTCTGTCTGTTTGCCTGTTAAATTAGCACGCCAAATACGTACAGGCTCAGATCTCGCCAGAAAAAAGAGATGAATAATGTTTCGGCGTTTCTTCTCATTTTTCGTAGCCTTGTGAGATCAAAAGTCGAAAATAAAACCGTGTGCGCGGGCTATAAGCTTCAGATGAATCATCCTCTCAATACGACCTCCACCCTTCTCCTCCCCCCTCACCCCCGCTCCACCCCTCTGTGTCAGCTAAACCGCCCTTATCGGGTCCATATTCCCCCTATAAAAGCCTTAGTCAGCCGGTAAACATCACACCTTCCAACCTTTCAACTCCATCTTCTGACTTTTTCACTTGGTTTCAATCTCATTTATTGCTGTGGTTGCTGCAATCTCTCTATAATCCCGTCCCTTGCTGCAGATCACCATGTACCACCACCATCACCACCCCGTCGCCGCCGGAGTCGTCGCAGGTGCTGCAGTTGTCGGAGCAGCCCACGTGGCCGCCCACCACCCCGTCGCCGCCGTCGTGCACCACGAAGTCCATGTAAGTAACATTTTTGACTGCCGACCTTTCGGAAACAGCAGAACGTGGTGCGGCACACCACACATCGCCACTTAAATCTCATCTAATGACGTCATTATTGCAGCACGGACATCACCCGGTCGCAGCCGGAGTTGTCGCAGGTGCTGCAGTTGTCGGAGCAGCCCACGTCGTCGCTCACCACCCCGTCGCCGCCGTTGTCCACCACGAAGTCCATGTAAGTCGATTTTGCAACAGGCGACCATTCGGAAAACGCAGAACGCGGCGCACAATTAGCGGGAATTTAAATTTTACAAAATGTTAACTTTGCAGCACCATGGACACCACGGATACTACTGATGCGGATCCATTCCGCCGCGCGCCTAATCCCCCATGTGTATAATATAAATTGAATAAAATGCATCATTGATCGAAATGACTTGTACTCGTATATGCATTATTACATATTACACATCCTCAAAAGGATACAATAAGTTTGAAACGCGAATGTGGCTGGGGTGTTACCAGGGAAAAGGAAAGAGATACTTCTTGACTTCAAAGGAAAACCTTTTGATGGTTTCTTTGATGACTGCCGACACCCGATACCATCGATACAATACTTTTAGCCGAAACGGCAGTATTAAATGCATTTGAATTTTCGTAATCGAATGGAGATTTAAAAAAATGGTTCTAAAAGTTTAAAAGGTACTAAAATTATTACCAAATGAGAGAGTGTCGGGAGAAAAAAAACAATTCGTTGAAACACGGTTGAACACATACGCAACAGTGTACATACACACAATTATTGTTGTTATTTGGAACAATTCTATTCGCGAATAACAAAGGTTATTCGCGAATAACCCTTTGTTATTCTCAAATAGGATTATTCCAAATACCAACACTACTACCAATATAGGCCGCAGAGAGTGAAGAATATCTAGAGGCTTGATAACAAATAACAAGGCCTGACAGCGGGAGGATCCTGTGAATTTTGTATTTCTTTTTAACCCGCTGATTATCTTTTCTTTGGCGAACTGGTTCACTCCCACAAAGTATTGAAGCAAATGGAGTCATCTACTAACACCCGTGTGAACACTTGTGTAAACGGTTCTTCCATAGGCCTTATTGCAATTTTTTTTCACACGAGTGATAGTAGCTTCAACTTGAGCGTGAACTTGCGCATTTAAAGAAGGTGTCCCACGAATATTTAGTCAACTGAGTTCTCACTGTGGGGCAATGGGGATCGAATACCCGATCTGAGACTCGAAAATCGCATGTTTCAATTATTAGTTTGAAGAAAGTTATGTGTAATAAGCTGTCTAAAACGACTAGAGTTCTTACAGTATCTCACATTGAACCTGCAATCTTTTCGCGGTGGGAGTTGGCATTTTGTGGAGAAGAAGTCAGAGAAAGGCAGAGAGATAAGGGGAAGCAAGGAGGGTGCGCGAGGGAAACGCACGCTCCATTTGTGTTTCACCGACTTCTGATAACAGAAATGAAACCTCGAACATCAGGGGAAAGAAAAGGTCTGAACCATTCGTGGAACACCTTCTTTAACGAAATGGATGAATTGTAATCAACGAAAGTCTTCCTGCTTTCAAACTTCATCGTAGCTCGCTTATCACTTTCTAGCATGATCAGTTTCCATGTTTGCGTAGATTTCCACAATGCGTTTCCTCTTTCCACACTCGTCTTATCGCCTGCGTAGTCGCCCCGTAAAGGCACTGGAGCTTTAAAAGTGAGTGAAGATCTTTTCATTTCGTAGATGCTCTCTTCAAGCGACAGGCTGAAAGAGTGTGCGAAATGAAGAGATGCTCGCTAATTTTTAAAAACTCGATAAGGGGCCTTCTACCATGGAGCAACCCTTCGATCGTCCGTATCCCCCATATGCTCGGCGTTCAATTCCCACTGGCTAAATTCACACACCCAGAATGAACACACTCGCTATTAGGTGTATCCTACACTCAGATATGACATCTAGTGTATGATACACTTACAAATCTCTCTTTTTCGCACGCTCTCTCGACGCGCGAATACACTCAATATTGAGTGTATCATGCGCCGGGTGCCTCATCTCAGTGTATGCATTCTCTGTGCATATCTCATTATTGTTCAATTCTCTTCGCCGATACATGCGTAGAGCGTGCAAAACAGAGGGAACCGGAGACTCGCAATCAAACTCATTTAGTTTCCTAGCTACTGCGCCATGCGTCGTCATCATCCTATCGCTGCTGGAGCTGTCGCAGGTGCTGCAGTGGTTGGTGCAGCCCACGTTGCAGCCCACCACCCCGTCGCCGCGGTTGTACACCACGAGGTTCATGTAAGTTAACAACACGTTAATTTCGTAATGCTGCAAAGTCAAGAAATCTTAATGTTTGTAAAGATCGTAGCGGCTTCTCAATTTTTTTCTTTCTCGTTTTGACATGAAATTCCTTTCCTTGCGGTTTGGAAATATTCTTTTTTAGGAACGACAGATAGCGATGCCGTGTGATAAATAATGTTTGAAATTTGGGTAAATAATTGGATTAAATCTCTTCATTTCGCACACTCTCTCACCAACAGATCGGCGGAGACTGGGTGGAATGAAGAGATCTAATCCAATTGTTTATCCGAATTTCAAACTCTAGTGATAAGGCAAACTCGTTCAGTCGCATCACTTTCGCAACAGCGTTACGTCACAGGGCTCTGAACTCCTAGTGACGTAACAGTTCGATTAAAAAAATCGACTATTGTAAAAAAAAATCGGTGCAACAACTAATCTGTGTAAGGCAAGTATGTTTCATGCTCGACTAAAGTACTGAGGTAGTTGCCCCAGATTCGCTGATGCGTGTTCGTACATTCAAAACAAGCAAGGATAAAATTGCAGCACGGTCACCACCCGGTCGCTGCCGGAGTTGTCGCAGGTGCTGCAGTCGTCGGAGCAGCCAGTGTTGCTGCCCATCACCCCGTCGCCGCAGTTGTGCACCATGAGGTTCATGTAAGTAAAACCACGTTAATTATGAAATGCATCGATATTAAGCGTTTTTAGAGTTTCGAAAGACCGGAGCGGCATCTCAAAACTTTTTTCTCGCTTTGGCATATCATTCCTCTCCTTGAGTTTGGAAATAGGATGGTTGGCAACGACAGAGAGTGACAGAGAGATATAAGGCATACTCCTAGCGATTGTTTGCTTTTTTTCAGCATCACTTTCTTTATCAGCCTGCTCTAACAAGCGCCTTATAACGAAACATTTGCAGC
The DNA here is from genome assembly GCA_036245785.1 of Pristionchus fissidentatus. NCBI lineage: Eukaryota > Metazoa > Nematoda > Chromadorea > Rhabditida > Neodiplogasteridae > Pristionchus > Pristionchus fissidentatus. The sequence continues at coordinate 3,557,684 of BTSY01000003.1, read as the reverse complement.
ACGGACACCATCCGGTCGCTGCCGGAGTTGTCGCAGGTGCTGCAGTCGTCGGAGCAGCCAGTGTTGCTGCCCATCACCCCGTCGCCGCCGTAGTCCACCACGAAGTCCATGTAAGTAAATTCTGGCAGAGAAAGAAGTGAACATCTCACTATTTTCGCATCCGTGGCCATGTTGAATTTGCATCAGGGGGCATAAGTTCAGTTTGATAAAAAATTCCAATATGTCTTGCTTTATCAGCAACTCTTGATAGTCTTCTCGTGCTGTTTGGCAACGACAGATAGTGATAGCACGTGATAAGGCAAACTCCTAGCGATTGTTTGTTCAACCGCATCACTTTCACAATAGCGTTTTCTTTAGCACATGACTTTAAGCTCCTTATGACGTCATGCTTGCAGCACGGTCACCATCCGGTCGCAGCCGGCGTTGTCGCAGGTGCTGCAGTCGTTGGTGCAGCCAGTGTTGCAGCTCATCACCCGGTTGCAGCAGTCGTACACCATGAAACCCACGTAATTTCAACTATTTTAAAAAAACTCGGCATTTGAAAAAAATCGGCGCATCAGGTAATGTGCGTATGGCGGTGGTCCTAGTATGTTTCATGCTAGACTGAAGTATTCGAGGAGTTTCTCCAGTTTGATTCCGTCAAAGACATTAATTCAATATAAAAAAATGGATGACATTGCAGCACGTAGTGCATCACCCGGTCGCGACTGGCGTGGTCGCAGGTGCTGCAGTGGTCGGTGCAGCCAGTGTTGCTGCCCACCACCCGGTAGCCACGGTTGTCCACCACGAGGTCCACGTAAGTATGCGATTATTGTGTGGTCTTTTGGAGATCACAGAAAACAGAACATCACAGATGATCGTCGGAAAGCCATGATTTTGGATTGTCACACTCCTGCTAGTTCATGTCTTTCACTAGCGCTGCATAATTATTTTTGTTTGCAGCACAGTCACCATCCGGTCGCAGCCGGAGTTGTCGCAGGTGCTGCAGTTGTCGGTGCAGCCAGTGTTGCAGCCCACCACCCGGTTGCAGCAGTCGTGCACCACGAGGTTCATGTAAGTTTTTTTTGTAAGTTTTTGCGTTTGCCACATTTTGGGAAGCAAAGACCGCGATACACCACACCCAGAATGAATACACTTACTATTGAGTGTATCCTACACTGAGATAGGACACCCAGTGTATGATACACTTACAAATCTCTCGTTTTCCCACGCTCTCTCGACGCGCGAATACACTCAATATTGAGTGTATCATACACTGGGTGTCCTATCTCAGTGTATTCATTCTCTGTGCACAAGCAGGAATGTTTACCCATGCAAACTTGGCGAAAAGGAGTGTGTACGCAGTGCCGGATTGAATGCACACTATGGTGTAGAACACGGTGCACGTGCACCGACGATACACGATTATATCGTCGGAACATCCACCATTTATTATGATAGAAAGACAGATAACATCATGTAGAGCATATTTGCTTCATTAAGAAACGTTTGCCATGTTCTATATGACGCTGTTTGCGTTAGGATCAACAAGTGGTTGGAACAGGTCAAAAAAAAAATGGCTCAAAACTTTGTGCTAGGGGTAACTTTCGACGCTGAACACGCTGGTGCCATCGATTTCGCAATCGGACCTCTCTGGGCGCTGGTATGGCGCCGCGCCACTTTGGCGCCAAACTAGTTTTTCGCTTATAACTCGCTTCGGGGTGCCCCGAATTCTCGCGCATATTAACAGAATTTGAAGCTCTATCAAATGGCGTTTTCAGTTTCTCGATATCGATTTTGGCTCCAATGGAAATATCAATTTTTGAAAGAGGAATTTACGTGGGGCAATTTATAGTACATTTGAAAGAGCTGTTCAAGCTGATCATTTTTCTAGGTTGAACTAAGAATTTGACCCCTGCCCGGCCAAGTTATGCCAGTTTGAGTGCATTCTCACGCGCGCGGAACGCGTTTACAGATGCGGCAGCAGCATGGCCGATGCGGTAGTGACTTAGAACTCAACGCTGAAGGTCATTGGTTCGAATCCTATCGGTCGCCAAAGATTTTTGCCGAATTTTGTTTTTCGAAAAATCGACCTCGGCCATAATCGTCACATTTTCGAAAATTTTGAAAGGATGATTTTTTTCGAGAAAAAAAAATTCGGCAAAAATCTATGGCAACCGATAGGATTCGAACCAATGACATTCTGCGTTGAGTTCTAAGTCACTACCGCATCGGCCATGCTGCTGCCGCGTCTGTAAACGCGTTCCGCGCGCGTGAGAATGCACTCAAACTGGCATAACTTGGCCGGGCAGGGGTCAAATTCTTAGTTCAACCTAGAAAAATGATCAACGTGAGCAGTTCTTTCAAATGTACTATCAATTGCCCCACGTAAATTCCTCTTTCAAAAATTGATATTTCAATTGGAGCAAAAATCGATATCGAGAAACTGAAAACGCCATTAGATAGAGCTTCAAATTCTGTTAGTGTACGCGAGAAGTCGGGCCTCTACGGGCACTCCGAAGCGAGTTATAAGCGAAAATCAAGTTTGGCGCCAAAGTGGCGCGGCGCCATACCAGCGCCCAGAGAGGTCCGATTGCGAAATCGATGACACCAGCGTGTTCAGCGTCAAAAGTTACCCCTGGGACCAAGTTTTGAGCCATTTCTATTTTTGAACTGTTCCAGCCCCCTGTTGAGCCCTTGTTGATCCTAACGTAAACAGCGTCATATGAAAATTGATTTTCCCAGTCGGTAAACGTGCCTCGGCAATCTCGTCCACCGTTAGCCACCCTAATCTACACCTGGAGAGGCTTTTGCTCCCTGTTTTTTTTACTTTTGACCACTCTAAACGTCGTTATCTTTGCAGCATGGTCACCACCCGGTCGCAGCCGGAGTTGTCGCAGGTGCTGCAGTTGTGGGAGCAGCGCACGCTGTCTCTCATCATGTTCGTTTTTTTAACAGGCGATGTTTTGGAAATTGCAGAACAAACCATACAATTTAGCGGAAGATAATCAATTTCTTTGCAGCATCATGGATACCACTAAGGCGGCGAGACGTCTTCTCCAGTGTTCGATACATTTCTACCTCATTTGTCATTTATGCTTATTCAATAAATGAAGTTATGCAGTTCCACCATGCTACAACTAACAGAATAAATCGGATTCATCGTTAGAGCGTGAAATGTGAGACCACGGTCTCTTCCTTTCGCACACTTTATCATCTAGGTCTCGAGAGTGTACGAAACGGAGAGGCCGTGGTCTCACATTGCGCACTCTACTCATCGTCACTCATTGACACGCTGTTCAATTGAGTTACGAATAAACTCGTTTTTTCCTGACTCTGAAAAGACTTTATAATCAATTGTACTTGAAGGCATAACAAGTTCACGTATCATGGATGAAACACAAACCTGGCTTGTTGATGGCGATATCAAAAAAGGGGATATATAAGGGGATATATTTTTTTTCTATCAAAAAAGGGGATATACTTTCCCTATGTACCCTGTGTCTTCTCTCACACGAACAACAGGAAAGACGTTCAAAAAAGGAAAATAGAACCTTTTTATGTTAAAAATTATCACCCTCGCTCTAACTACATGTAGAGGAGTTGTCATGGCGCTGAAATTAATGTGGTGTTAGTTTTCGGAAAAAGTTAACGGAAAAAGGCCAAGATTTGAATTCCCGCAATTTCATATCTCAGTTCTCCGTGGAGCAATCGACTCAAAATTTCGTTTATAGGTGTAAAAGAGTTGAAAAATGTTATAGATATGAAATTGCGGGAATTCAAATCTTGGCCTTTTTTCCGTTTCCTTTTTCCGAAAACTAACACCACATAAGGTTCATTGATCACTTGTATTTGTTGTTCCCGACGGACGCATGCACAAAATTGCCCGGCGACTGAATGAACAGGTGAATAGAGTTTGAAATTCGGGTAAATAATTGAATTAGACCTCTTCATTTCACACACTCTCTCACAAATCGACCGGTGAGAGAGTGTGTGAAATGAAGAGAGCTAATCCAATTATTTACCCGAATTTCAAACTCTACAGGTGAAATGTGCTATTGCACTGATTTCTCAACTCAAAATTTTTTCTTCACCTCCCATGGTCTTCGTACTCCAGCGTACGTTTTCTTCTTGTGGTTGTTTTGAAAAAGAGAGGAGTGGTAGTGTGCATTTTAATGACGCAGAATTTATGACGCGATCGTCGGGATTCCCGATTGCCACCGTCTGGCGAAATAACCCTGAAAATCACTTGACACTAAAATGATATCTCCATCTCTGTTTTTTCCATAATGTATTTTCCATAATCACTCATTCATCAACGGGTGAAGGGAGAGCACGAAATAAAGAGATCAAACTGGCACATTTCGCACTCTGTTGAACAAGTCCACATGATTCCAAACCTACAGAGCAGGGTTAGGACGAGAGAGTGCACAAAAGTGAGAGAGTCCCTCTCGATTTCACACACTCTCTCTCACTCCAAAGCCCTTTCTGTAATGTTGACCGGCCTGTGAAATGATGTGAGTCGTCTGTATTACAGCCCGGCCTCGCTCCGGGACGGGTCTGCAGGCGCCGCGAGATCCCACTCCCTACCCAATGCTGCTCACCATTGAATCGATCGCCGCCGCTCTCGTCGTCCTGTCTAACGTCCTTGTAGTTGCGGTGCTGGTGATGGGGCGGAAACGTCTGATGAAGGTATCACCGTTTTAGAATGATACATTTTCTCTCCCACGGCATTTTACAGGGGGTGTAGGAGAGAGGTAGATCAAAAGAGAATCATGGGAAGGGGTCAGAGAGAGAGGGTAGAAAGTGAGAGAGCATGTGTACTGGCATTTTGCCAATCCCCTGATTCTCTCGAAGAGAGATTAAGAGAGCCGTTCAAAATTCTTCCCGCCAAAACGCCGTGTCTCCCTACATCGGTGTGCTTCTTGCTTAGCCGTGCTCTATCGCATTACATTTCTGTGTTTAACACATACCGGTTTAATTCTTTTGGACGAGTGTGTGTGTGAATTTACAATACTTATTCGACGATAGTATGATTCCATCGCGCTATTGGGAGGACTAGCTCCCATAAGATACCGTAGAAACGCGAGATCACCAATGTTGCGAATTTCGTTTCTTGCAACCAGAAGCACCCGTCTTGCACTATATCGTGCATAACATCGTGTTCGAAAGCAGTTTTCCTAGCGATTATTTTTTCCAGAACAATTTCTGTGTACACTCAGAGAAAAATTACTTCGTCGCATGCATGAAGTAATTAATTACTTCTGTGGAAATACACTATAACCTTGTTTGAAGTAATCAATTACTTCGATTGCTGTTCTAGCGTGTTTCCACAGAAGTAATTAATTACTTCATGCATGCGACGAAGTAATTTTTCTCTGAGTGTAGTACAGTGGATTCATTTTGACTTGCACATCGCAGACGATTTTTGTCAGAACAACTTTTACGTCGTGGTCGCAAATTTGGTCGTTTTCACATCGTTGAAAGGCGTCGTCGAGCTGGGATTCATACTCCCCTACTACGTTTGGCGAAACGAGAAGGACACCTCGGTAAGATTCCACGTAAGCAAAGACGCATGCTATAGCACTGAAAACTGAGTTATCGTTTCTTCTCAATTGCAGGTGTTTGGGATGTTCTCCACCGCATACGAACGAGTCATTTTCAACTTGTCAGTGTTGGCGGACTACGGTGAGCCTTTAGAGAATATCTTCGATTACGAAGAATTTTAATGACATTTTATTACACTAGGTACAAATTTGGCTTTTTCCTCCCTTAAAATTTGTAATTTTTAGGCGTCCTCTTCTTTTCCGTTCTTGTAGCCGTAAACCGATACGTCGGAGTTGCAAGATCAATGGACATAAAAGCAAGGGAGGACGAAAATGCGAGGTAGGTGGACGCGATTTCGATATTTAAATTGTAAAACTTCTGCAGTTGAGAACACCTTATAGAAGTTACAACATTGTTTTAATAAAGACGAAGGCAAATACCAAGCAGTAAAGAATAATATAGAATAAATAATATTATTAATAATAATATAATATCTATATATATAAAATAGAATAATAATATAATATCTATAGATAAACTGATTCTAGAAGTACGACTTTCGCATTATGTGTATTAACCTGGCTGTGCACCTTCATAATCCCATTCCTGTTCTACCTATGTCGGTGCGAGTGTGTTTATAATGACCAGGTTTGCACGTTTTACGACTTTATGGAACACAAGTCTCTTTGTGAAACTATCTTCTGGGTCTGGAGTTGTATGCGTCTATTCAGGGCAAAATGTACTACAACCAATGCTCAACAAGCTCTTCATTTATGATTATCGTCGTGCAATGCTTGATTCATCTTTCGTATGCATGCACGGCAGCAGTGCTCTTATGCTACCTGAAAGTGTTCTTCATGCTTCGGTATTTCATCTTTTAATGTAAATTTAAATTTAGGAAATGAAACTGTATGTTATTAAAAATGAATGTCAATTTCAGAAAGCTCGACAAAGGAAGCGCGAGCTTCACAGTTCCCAGTATGTCGAAGGGATCAAGCGTTCAAGTAAAACTGCTCAAACAGAGTGTGCTGGTGTTTGCTCTGTACGCTGTAGGTTTTCCCATTCCCTTTTTTAGACGCCTCAGTTTGAGTGAAAATGGAAGCATTGTGTGTCTGTTCTTAAAGATTTTCATATTAGTCCGACACAGTAACCTTTTACAGAGTTCCATTATCTGCGTCCTTATACTGGAAATGAATGTGCAAGCTGTATTTGAATTTGCATACGCCGAGAATTTGCTTAATTTATCGATTGCTGCCGTGTATCCCATCTGTTTTCTAGCAATGTCCGGCGAAATGAGAAGGTGATCAATTACTGTATACATTCAAAGATACAAATTATAAACACAACATTTGCAACATTCTACTTCATTTAGAATCTGCACAAAACAATCTCCATGAATATTCTATAATATTCTCAATTTAGTTATGTGAATGTCAATTTTTTTTGCAGTGTATTGATTGCGAAAATTGCTCCACTAACATCTGAGCGAATGGAAAGCATCAGCCGCCGGGCTCACAACAAAACCGCGAGGAATAACTAAAAGTTAAATTTTTATGTTCTGAATAAAACATTTCCACAATACTGCGAGTTGTAAAATCAACATGCGAGTTTTAAAATCAAAAGTCACCATACAGTCTGTATTCATCTACCCGATTCGGATGGCAATTTTCGAAATTCATAGATTTTTATTTCACTTAATTCTTGGTAATACAATGTAGCACATTTGCAAACGAAATATATTTGATCGTTCAAGGAGATGCAAACTTTATTCAATTTTTAATCTTATCTTCCCCGGGTTGTTTATTAGAGTTATCTTGTTATGTTGTTAGTCTCCGAAAGTAGAACTTTTGTAAATGTGACGGCTCATTTGTCTTTCGGTTTTCTCGCTACAACAGTCACTGTCGATTGTTTTGTTGTTCCACTAGCATCGAGAAAGGAAAGTGGGGCGGGCCAGCGATTGGTGTGTACTCGACAGGCGATAATCGACGATGCGAGGAAAAGCAAGACAGCGACAGGGATGGCGATGCATGAAAAAACGATTTTATTTATATTTGCAACAATTAAAATTTTTTTTTTTAAAAATGTACGTTTTCCCTATTTACCTATTCTACAACCATCAATTATCGAAGTGAGCCCGCCCCCTTGATTTAGGATCTGCTTGAAACATAACGTTCTGGTCGAATTAATCCGGTGTAACTCATACGGTGAAATGAATTATTAGAGTGCTAATTGCTTTCATTGATTAGCTCAAGACCCCAGAGAGGCGTCAATAATAAGCAGTTTGATGAGGGAACACAGCCCCTTTCTGGTTCTTTCGAAGCTTTGCAATTACACATCATTCCACAGGCCGGTCAACCTTACGGAAAGGCCTTTGGAGTGAGAGAGCGTGTGAAATCGAGAGGGACTCTCTCACTTTTGCGCACTCTCTCGCTCTAACCCTGGTCTGTAGGTTTGGAATCATGTGATTACCGAGTAAGAGCGCGAGATTGAGTCCATCGGTTATTCTAGGCGGAGACGCGGGTGCGAAGCAGTTGCAGGAGGCGTTGGGTGAAGGAGCCGCAACTGACGCACCATACTCCGCCAGAATGCGGGTTGATTCCTGAAAGCATAGCAAAAAACCATTCAGGGCATTACCAAAATCAAAACTTAAAAAAAAATTAAAATACCTTGGCCGCATTGCACATATCTTTCTCGCAAACGTACTGCACCTCGTCCAGCATCGGATGTAAACCCACCTGAATATTCTATGGATTTAAAAAAATAATACGATTAAATTTATTAAATAATGCAAATTTAGTCTCAAGGTACATGTTACCGGAAGTTTGCGGTCCATGTAGCGCTCGTCGTAAGTGATGCAGCCGTACATCTGAAATATGTTTTTTCTTCAAAACCAACTTGTACCAGTCTTTTCCTATCAAATGGTCGGTGTTTCAGCAGTAGTGTTACCGTGCCTTTCATAATGTATTATTGTATGTCTGCAGATAAACCGCTCCAATCAACCAACGAATGATTGAACACCGTTACAAAATAATGCACGAAGCGCCATATCACCAGGTATTTCTCGAAACATTACATTCATCCAGCAAACGCTGCACGCTTCACGGAATTTGGGGTCGAAAATTTAAGTTAACATAATATTACAAGTATAAAAAAAATTAAGTATAATATTGCAAATCTTCTAGGTGAGGCCAAGAGTGAGGCGATAATACAAAAAAATATATATTCTCTTTTGCATGCCAAGTTTGTCAAGGATAGTAAAATGTTAAGGTAAATGCTTACTTTGCCATAGCTGGGTCTCTGAACGATCACGCACGCGTGGCCACGACACGTACGCACGACGCCATTCTCTGAAGAATAACTCTCTCTTTCCGCAATTTCTAATATTCGCAAAAATCTAAATATATTTGTTTTCATTTGATATTGTAACGGCAAACGATGAAAGATAAATGGAGATAATTCAAATGTGGCTAGGAAATGTAAATTCAAAATATTTTCGAAAATGCGCTCTTTTGATTCACTAACTCGATAGGATGGCGCAGTCGATCATTCCGGCCGTCCGTATGTCCAGCGGAAGGCCCGAATCGCGTGGATAGAGGGAAGAGGTGGAACAGTTGTCGCGCTGCCGATACATTCACAAAATATTCGCGAGTTTCGAGGAAAAAAGAACAGAGGGTATGCAAGGAATGAGTGTTAGATATTTTGTTCGATGAAAACCCGTCCGTAGCAATGCATTGTTGAATCAAAACCGTTTAACAATTCGGCGAAACATAAATCACATTCTCCGAAATTTTTCTCCGACAAATCGCCTTTTCACTTCGGCTGTAAAATTCACTTCTCTCGAAAGTAGACGATACTGATCTCTGCTTGTTTTTTTATATCCTTAAAATCTACATTGACACGTTGTAAGACGCTTACATAGGGACAGGCGCAGTTCTCGTCGATGACCTCTTCATTGAACTGGTATTTGATGCAGACACCGGCCATCATATTGAACGTGAAGGTGTGCACAAAGATGTCGAACTACAATTATGTGCTAAAATATCTGAGAACTTGGTATTTTCTTCTTTCTCTCGATACGATGATCGGTCAAACATGTCAGTACCGACAGCATCAAATTAAGGAGTAATGATCAGCCTCTCCTCATTCTGCATGCTCTCTCATCGATCAGACAGCGCGAGAGAACATGCAGAATTGCGAGGGTCAGACCATTATTCAAATTAAGAACTTGCACTTACCATCGCCAGTAGCGGTCCTTCTTGGCAGCGAAAGAAGAGTGCGTCTGCATTGTCAGGCAGTTCGGGCGTCTGAGAAAGTTATTCATTGAAAATTCGGGAACTGAGAGTTAACATAATTTTTCGTTGGGTAGTTAGTTGTATTCCCCCCCCCCCCGTAGTTAACCCTGCAACTTGTTTGATACGATCTTTGCGACCGAAAAGTATTCTGCATTTTGATTTGTAATGTAATGTAATGCAAACATTCACGGCACTGAACATGTCATCACACACCGACAAATATCGTAACTCTGAAACACAGATTTTTTAAATGTTATGGCGCTAAGATCAAGATTAATCTGTGTTTGAGAGATTCGATATTTGTCGGTAGCACGTTCAGTGTCAATCTTTTATATTATATTGAAATTAGGCAAAACTGAATAAAATGGACACTCACAGGCGCTCCTCTTTGCGTGAGGCAGTAGTGGGAGCGGCAGGTGCGCCCATCGTCCGCCGTGTAGTTGAATGGCAGTCCCTACACAAAAAAGAGTGCGAAATGTGATACCTTTACCACTTTATTCCGCGAACTCTTTCAGACCGTAGTGTCGCATTTCGCACAATCAACATATATAATATCAAGTTCGCATTTTTGGGATGGCAACAGAATGAGAATGGGACATTTGTGTGTCACTGCCAACGTATAGCGGAGGTGTGGAGAATGGAATGATGGTTCAGGCAATTCCTCATCTTACAAAAAATATTATACCTGGTTGCGGCAGTTCTCGATGACAGACAGGTTGACGACGCGGGTCGCGGCCTCCCTGTTGCACAAGTCGGTTCGGCTGCCACATACCGTTACAGAACCCGCACAACATCAATGCAAATGTTCCTGGGGGTCGCATTGGAGTTGGAAGTGATGGGATCATCCAATTCATGATCGGGGCAACAGGATCAACGCAATGAATGTACAGGGTGTCTCAAAAGTATGGTGACAAATTTCATCCCTCATAATTTACCAGACACCTATCGATAGGAGTTCTCATTTTGGGCAAATAATATGCAGTGTTCTAGCATTCGACTAGCAAAGTTTGTTGGCATTCCATACAATTCAATTAGAGGTAAGACCGAAATCCTAATTCTCCGAAAACAGCGATCGGACCGCAGCTAATTTTTGTGGTTCCGAATTTATTGTGGCCTACTCCAATGTTCAAAGTCCAAGATCAAACCATAATGTTGAAGCAAAATCATCATCCTATTGCAGGTTGGGCAAAATCTAGATCACTTCTCGAAACGAAAAGTTTTACATCCATTCGCGCTAACCACTATCACACTCATAACCGAAAAATGACTTTTTCGATTTTCTTTCAGAGGCGATCTAGCGTTATGTACTATCGATATTTAAATGAAGCTAATAAGGCCGTGATCTGTTATCATTAATATAAGAACGAACAAGTTGAAACAAGTGAGATAAACACAGAAGTTGTTTTGCCATTTTGAATCCGGGAAGCCGATTCTGGCACATAAATAGACTTGCCTTGGAAACTTCCTGAGAGGTGGAGCATATACATGTCAATATACATGTCAAAATACGGAGTATGCAATCCATGCTTGCATTCGTGAATATCATGTATCGCTCTTGAGGAATACCCTTTTATTCATATCTAGCGTCTAAGCGGGCCGTATTTTGAATTTCGGTTAAATAATTATTTCAAAAACATTTAGCCGTTCTAGAAGGGAATCGTGTGCGCACCAATATAGAGTATGATGTTACCTCCTCTAGTAAAAAAATCAAAAGCTGTAATACTCTTGCCTTAAGAGTGGCATAACTTTGAACAATCCGAAGTTGCACCTCAAAAAATGAGAAAATCAGAATAGAAAACAAATAAAAAAATTAAAAGTTGTGTATCTCTATCGAAAGTACTGATGGGAAGCCCAAGTGGTCGGAATATAATCACAATGACTTAAAGGGACCAGGCAGTCGAAAAATAAGTTATTTTTAAATGAAAGAGAAATCTGTTCCCGGAAGAATGCTAAAAACCGCATATTTTTGCGATTTTTTTGAAATTAGTTATGAATTTTCAAAGTTTCGCTTTTTCACCACATCGGGTTACGGTAGCGACTACACCACAATTAGTATCTCCAAAACCAGCTACTTTGACGGAATGTGATTGTGTTCATTCAGTCCGGGAGTGGTCAAACCCTCGGCAATCCTGTTTTTGTACTAATATCAAGTCATCAGAGCAAATTAAACAGCTTTCTGTCTTTTGGGAAATAGGAGACGCACCGTTCCAGAGTCTAATTTCAAATTAAAATAACAAGTTGTAAAAAAATGCTAAAAATGTAATTTTTTCTTCATTCTCCATTAGATGATAGTGAGAAAAGCTGAATAAAAAATTATGAAAATGAAAAATCTATTTTTGGAGGCTGCCTGGTCCCTTTAAGTAATATATGGCATAAATTTGATAGCAACCGATTATAATTATAGACAGTTATGTACATTCGAACTTTGTCACCATACTTTTGAGACACCCTGTAATTCTTCGATCAATATTTTCCCCGCTGCGGTACGCATGTTTGCATTAGCACGTAAAAGTATAGGAAGCCATGTACCAGACGCAAAGCACTTTTCCCTCGAGGTTTCGCCTGCAACCGAGTTTGAGCGTCGGCAGTGGGTACTCCAGGCAGCCCTGAACGACCATTATTCTGGTGTTCGAGGTAAGCGTCAGAATCTCTCGGCGACGTCTTTAAAAAAACAGACTTAATATCGATTATTCTAAACCTTTACATGCAAAAGAATACACAGCCATTACCATCAACACCGCGGTTTCCTTGGGAGCAAGATGCTTCATCACATATTCGGCGCGGTAGCAGTAGGTGCCGGTACAAGTCGCGTTGCACCTGACGCAGTGCGATATTGAATGCACATTATTATTAAAGCGATACATGAACTTACTCAACACTTCCAGGAATTAGAGGTGATTCGGTACACTGCATGCATTTGACGGCTATACAAACAGGTGCGAGAAGCATGAACAAGAGATCAACTGTGATATGCAGGGCGGTCTTCATGTGGGGCTGCGTTACGGTGTGTCTGCAATAGGTTTGTTAGATCGAATAATTCTATTCCCGAGAACAAAGAGTTATTCGCAAATAACCTTTGTTATTCGGGAACAGGATTACTCGATACAACAACACTAGTGTCCAATGATGTTCAAGCAGTTTGGAGTATCAAAGACTAGCGCAGGTGTTTCTTCTTTCTCCATCGAGTGTCGGGGGTGCACCCGCAAGACAACCAACGACACAGCTGCAATGCGAAATGTGCAACCATCGACAGGTGCATTAGTCTGTTTTCGTGAGATGTTGCATGCACTGAGCACCTGCAACTGTGTGGATACTTTTCAGGTGCAATAGATATTATCACGCGGGGGTTATGGGATTCTACAACTTGCCTGCGAGACCTTAAAGTAACGGACGTGGATGTGCTTAATAAGCTTCACTTACATTTAGATTGTGATCGAGTTGTACGGTAAAACTTCGTCGTCTGCACTTACGCTGACCTAGTTTCTTCCATCATAATCGGAATTCCCCCCGTCATGTGTGAAATTTAATGCCTGTTATTTTTTGCAGCTTCATACGCATAACTGACGAGACTGCTCTCATCATGGTGACGATACTTACCACTCATCATGAAGGAATGCATAATACATGGGAGTAAGCTGTCGAAGCTGACGCAAGCGTTGGCATCGATTACACACAGAAAAAAGGTCTTACATACGGCCCATAAGATATGGGGGTTCTTAACAAAATGTCTTATATATAAGACCTTTTGTTAAGAACCCCCATATCCATTTTGTTAAGAACCCCCATATCTTATGGGCCGTATGTAAGACCTTTTTTCTGTGTGTAGAGGAGGCGACCACGACGCTTGATCTACACACAGATTTACCCCTATTGCAACCTCCCTCCCTTCCCATAGAGAGTCTTTATTTACCGTACATTGTTCGTGTAATCACACATTTTCCCGTTGCGCATCGGCCGTCGATAAAATATAATATAGGCTGTTTATCCCGTATTTCGATTTGCATTGGCATTCCACGATTCAAGTTTTACTTAGGGGACGAACGACTAAAAGTATCACCTCTACCAACACAAATAGGTTTCACAGCATCTTCACATGCTCTCTGCGTTCTGGAGAGATGTTCGTCGAAGTGGTGAAAGAAGAATTAGAAACTAAAAGCCACTTTACCGCATGTTCTCCTACTTTTCTAACAAAATGCCCCCTTTCATACTATATACGGCATGTCTCATATCGAAAACGGCGAAAGGACATTTGATTTTCCTCTTTTTTAATAAAAAAACCCCGAGCCACAGTAGAATACAGTCAAATGAAATGTAACTATTAAATTATTGTCTGAATGTCCTCTACAATCTAAATGCCTTCGATTTTTTAAAAGATGCTTTTCTCAATAGCTTTTTTAAAGAACATAAATACATCCCACCCGCATTTCATACATGCCACATCATTCCACAGACCGGTCAACCTTCCAGAAAGGCCTTTGGAGTGAGAGAGCGTGTGAAATCGAGAGGGACTCTCTCACTTTAGCACACTCTCTCGCTGTAACCCTGATCTGTAGGTTTGGAATCATGTGATGCGATATGTTACCGTTTAACCCCGCAAACTATTTCTGTGCTCGTATTTGGTGGTGAAGTTGTTTTTCCTGAAATTGTTTCCAGAAATTTATCGGCGTCAATCACTGACTCATAATATTCCTTAATCTACGGAAATCTACGGACGTGGGCGAGTCTCTCGGTTGTCTTATCGCTCGTCTCGTACTGATATCTGGCAAATGCTGACAAAAAATGGGAAGCATCGCCTGAAATACGACGCTCTCTTCACTTCACACACTCTCTCATCAACAAGCAAGTGAAAGAGAGCGCGAAATAAAGAGAGCCTTATCTCAATCCTTATTGGGCGTTGTTAGAGAGGCATTTGAGTGAGCAATGCAGGCACAAATGCAGACTACAATTGTCGGTGGAGATCTGTGATCTCGAATTCATCAAATAAATCAAATCCTATCACTTCCGGTGAATTCGTCGGTTGACAAAGAGTTCCAGCAAAACATTTGCATATTCAACAGTATACTCCTACAGGATGCGTAACGCGGTGTGTGATGAGGTATCATGTGCGGTTTTGTGCAGGGACAAACAATTTTAGTGGTGCCCAAAGAGGAACAGCACGCTTCAGATGGTTTAGTGTGCGTGTGTGGGCAATACTTGTTTGGAAACTCCGATCTCGACTGATTCCCCGACGTCACTTGTTTGCTGTCACTTTCTGAATCAACACATCGACGTTGCAAAGCTGATTACCTAGTGATGACGACATCACCTGCTGATGATCAAGCTTAAGTTATCGATTAATATCTTGCTTGATTGATTGAATACTGAGCTGCCGCCACATCATCTTACGTCAGCTCCCTGTCGGGGTCACGAGTGCCTTATCAGGGACTGTTTGCGAAGTGACAATTGACTGAAGCTTGCGCACAGTTTCACCCCTCTCCACCAGCTTATCTTCCCTTATCAGCTTTGTTTACGTGGCCCATTTCGCGATATATAAGCCGACCAAAAGTCGGGAAGATCACCTCACCTTTCATTGCTCTATTCCTTCTTTGTTTTCTCGTGTTGGCTGCTGCAGCACTTGCAGCACCCTCTCTAATCACCCTTGCTGCAGAATCATCATGCCCCACCACCCCGTTGCCGCCACCGTCGTCGCCGCTGAGGTCGCCGCCGTGAAGGTTGACGCCGCCGTGCACCACCCCGTCGCCGCCGTCGTCCACCACGAGGAGAAGGTACACAGATTTTGACTAGCGACCTTTCGGAAAACGCAGAATCCGGCGCACCACACAACACACCACTACCGTAGTTTATATTTTTCCATTACAGCACCACCACTAAGCGATCTACCGTATTCGGGAGTCCAATCGATCTTCTTGAGCGAGCGACACCTGTCACGGCTACATCGAAAATGTCTATTCTGTATGTATTGTAACTAACCTCCAACTGCAAATAAAGATCTTATGATCAAGTGTTCAACTGTGAAGCAATCTGATTATCAGTGTATCACATACAGCGAAAAATATCAAGGCATCGTGAAACAAGAAATCATGATGAGGCTGAATGAGAAGAGAACAGACTGTCCCAGTATTTTGGTTCTTCAGTTTAACAAAACTCAGAAATGTAGTATGATGACGAGGAAGCGACCTAAATTGTCAGATCTGCTTACATAGATAATCTGTCTCAGCGGGCGTACCTCCAAATTTCGAGGGTCTCTCATTGTCTCGACTCTCTTCCATTCCCTATGCTAAATCGCACATTTTCCCGGGGTGCCTCGAAAATGGTCCTTTTCACGGGCACTGTTCACGGTAGATCGAGGCGATCTAGCCCTCAAAAATGAGATGGGAAAGGGGGAAAATTTCAAGCTTGGTACGGCCGCAGAATATTTTTTTAAAAGGACCATCGTGTATCGATCTT